>BHFT01052470.1:0-10674 GCA_004320025.1 Laticauda laticaudata
TATTGCTATATAAACGCTACCTCATATCAAGGTAGGTAGAACCGACCCTCAGTATAATAGTTAAATACTTTTTGCACACACAAGACTTTAATGTAATCACCACCCCTGTATCTATATGTGTGTGTTTGTGTGTATACACTTTTTTAATACATGTTTTAATATGGAATTTCCTCCCCCCCTTCACTGAGGGAAACAGTAGACTAAATTTGAAAGCAAAATGATTTTTGGAAAGGTTTAGGGGACTTGGGATGATAGGTCGTCAGTTCAAAAAGAAAAAAAAAGTTTTGCTAGGTCAGCAGTAGGCATCTTTTGCCTGTTAGAGGAGCAATTTTGTTTCTCAGTCCAGGTGGTAGGCTTCTATTTGCTTCCTTTGAATCATATATTATGCATCACTGAGACGATTTCACATCTCAATAGATGCATTATGAATGAATGTATATTATTAGAATAGTAAAGCAACAAAATCCAGATTGGCATATGCATCACCTTATTACTATCTCTCTCATTTTTGGAAGGAAACAATTACAAAGTGAACCGATCTTCTCCCCTCAAAAAAAAGAAAATGATTAGGTATCAACTAGGGATAATTTAGGGTAGTATTGCTCAATCTGTCCAGACTTCAGCTTCTAAAATGTTCCTGCATGTTTTGCTTGGTTTCTTTCCATCTCTTTTGGTTGTCTAAAAATAATATTGCTCCATTTTCTCTCGAAATAAAGGGAAAATTATGGAGATGCTTCAAGCCTAGCCAACATTTTCAGATTTTGCCACATAGATCTACTGACTTGCTTCTCCATCCTACAGCTCTGCATGCCTCATTTACTCTTTTCATATTATTTCCCATTAGGTAGTGATGAAGTGATTAGATGTGTCTTTACTGACAAATCTGTATTGTTGTATGGCTAGATTACATCATCTTAGATTGTTCCTATCTGTCATGTAGGTTCTCATTTATTTACCTGTTGTTTGCAAGTCAACCAATTCAGATAGTCAAAACAAAAACAAGAGTATAAATCACAGCAATTCCAATCAAGACAAAACCCAGAAAATCCTTCTCCCTTGTATCAAAGAACTGGTGAAATTACCTGGTTCAGCAGAGTAGTGATTGCAAGAAGAAATACAAGTCCAGTGAATACCAAGATCACATCACTTTAGAATCAAAGTGACATGAACACACAAAGTTTAACTGTTAAGTGTGAATATGTCTATAGTAGTGCAGCTAGGACTAGGACCAGATTATATTTATTCTTTTTTTTTTAAATGATCCTTCTGAGAAATGAATTGCTTCACCTGAAATTGGCCATGCACATTCTGGATCTTCAATCCTGCCTAAACTAATGGCTTAACAAATCAATTGTACAGCACTGTAGGGAAAATACAGCTCGCTATTGAGGTCAAACTGTAATGACTGGAAAGCAATTTATAACAAATAATAAAGACTATCTTGGGAATGAATAAATAGAATAACACATACAATGAATTTAAATTTAAAAAATTAAATATTTTGCCGCATGCTTCAGGATGCTATTATTAACAAGACAGCCAAGACACCACAACACTTAGCAATGTTAAAGTGCAACAGTTATATTTTTCACTAGAACAGCCTTTGGCAGAGCAGCTCATGAAACACTTGCAAGTAATATAGAATTCAAGAAGTCTGATTTTAAAAAAAACTTCATAAGAAAATGTTAAGTTATAATAAAAATCATGAGCTGCAAGCAGGCCAAACCACAACATTAATATTGATGGGAACCCCATATTTATCTTGCAGCTATTGCTACTCCTGATTAGCCACACTTATACAAGACAAACCCTTCCTTATTTAAATTATTTCTTAAATTATTACCGTGCTTCCAACTCCAACAAACAAATATTCCTAAAACTTAGAAGAGGGGAAATGTTGCAACAGTTGAACTGTAAAAGGAAATTCATACTTATAGGAGTATAAGATGCTTCCCTAAAGCAGCACATACTACTTTAGATTTTCACTCTAATGCTATTTCTCTCAACAGCAAGAACTTTCAGGATTTCAATTTAGGAAATAGGTTTACTGTATTGAAGGAGGAGAAAAACAATGTTCTGAACAGCTGTCATCCAGTAATCAACTAAACTTTTGCAGCTCCAATTTGGTAGCTTTAGACTCAACTGGAGATTTCTTCCAACGGTCTTCTTGATTTTTGAACTTGAAATGTTAAGGAGTAATTCTTGAATCTTGTCTGTTTCTATTATCCTGATCACTAATGAAGACAAAGGTAAAAGTTGAGACTGAAGTAGAAGTGGCTATTATATTGAACATATAAGAAAACAAAAACCAAAAAATGAGAATATGAAAATCAGTGCCAACTTGGTATTCCTGGACATATTGTAATAGCCTAGCAAAGTACTTTATTAATTAATCCAAGGTCCCCTTATGTCTTTGAAAGAAGTTAATTTCCTATACTGTTTCTGTGATCCAATTTTTGATGTGTGGGAACATTTTCAGAGATATCCTGCTGCCACACTCACGTGTACATATTTTTATATTTCAATGAATGTAGCAATGTTCTTCTAGAAGTCCCCTTTTCTAGGTAATAAAAGCCTTTTCTGCCCTCCACCCAAAGAAAATAAGCATACCTCTTTTGGGGACTGCTGTCCACCACATTCAGAAAATTAGCCAAATCCAAATGTCTTCAATTTTTATGTAAGTATACATATTTAAAAGGACAAGAAATCCTTGGAATCTATTTGTAAATGTTGTTGAGATAATTCCCCGTTAGGAGAATGAGTGCACACAGGGAGACGTAGTGAGAGTGGTGAAGAACAACACATAACCAGCACATAGATACACTGTATAGTAATATGTAGGGTTTTTTTTCTTCCAGTAAACAGTTAAGCAAAGTCCAACAAACAGTCCAAGTCATACACAGTTAAAGCAGTCCATTTTCAGTCCAGGGATAATCCAAAATCAAAATCCAGTATCATAAACAGTTCAGTAAATAGACTCACATCAAATCCAAGAAGAACGACAATCAGCAACAGTCAATAGGAAAAAATGCAAACCAACCAACATCAAATATCAGAACATCTAGCAACACTCTCTGGGAAACCAGGTTTCTGGCTCCATCTTATGGCCATTTGACACCCAATTACAATTTTTAGCATTCCCTTAAAGAGATAGTATTAAAATGTCTATCCTGGTTTATATATTTCCAACCCAATTGTTAGGTGACTTACATTCTGAACAAATGTCAAACAAAATCAGTGGTGCTAATATACTCTTTGAGACCTTGTACATCTCCCTTTTCTGATCCACATGATTTACTAGGAAGTAAGCACTTTTTCGTAGACAAACATTAAAAAGTAAAACAAAACAATGAAACATCAGTTGACTGTTGGACACACAGTTTAAATAATAAGACTAAAAGTTGATCTGCTTATTGTTTTTCTCATCACATACTACTTTCTCTTGCTGTGTATGTGTGTTTTATTTGATTCCTTCTTTAAATATATGGCCCTACCTTTCATCCCTGAGGTGTAACTGTGGTTGCCCACCTGAGCAGAATGTTGGGTTTTTACCTCCAAATGTTTCAGGTATATCTGTATCTAATCTTACTTTCTGGTGCTTTTGATTCTTCTTCTACAATTATCTCAGAATGACTCTTTGTCATATTTTATTCCTCTCTAGATTCTTGATGACCAACATGTTCTATACTAGTTCTTCAAAGAATTGGTTCACCTTAGATTTTGTTCATATTCTGCAAGATAACAGGGATGCTGAAGATGAGCCTGCTAAATTTAATGTCTCTACTATCTATGGTCCTGCGGAGTACTCATTTCATTGCCCCTTGGTGGGCACAGAGAGCCACTATGATGTATTACTAATTCCAGCCAATAATAAAGCTAAAAACTGGAAAATTGATATTTCTGATTTCCAAGTGAGTACCTATCATTATTTAAGAAACAATACCAAGAGCTCTAACTCGGGGTTCTAAGGAACTGAAACTTAATACCATCTATGCACTTTCTTCAGGAATAAAGGAAAGTTTTAAAAAGCTAAACAATTTCAATGCCTTGCTTGTGTTTGGTCTATGGTGACTTATCCAGTAAGGCAAGGATAAAAATTTATTTAATATCCAAGGCTGCAGTTGTCAAGGGAATTAGAGCAATAAGGGACACAAGGAGTGCAGAGCTGAGTATTTTGGAAGGGAAATCAAATTTGGAAAACTTTCATTTTTAAGTGTTATATTTGGAGATAGTGTATATTGCCTTGGTCTGGTTGATGAGGATGGAGAGGCAAGGGCATCTAGAAACAACAATCTTTTCTAGTCGTAGAACTAATCAATCCACTCCAAATAGGGATAGTTCCAGCAAATTCCCAAGGCCCCTTGCCTGCACCTAATGACAGCATTTCAGATTTGATCTGGCCAGACCAGAGAGCAGAATTCCATAGAGTGTAGAGACCTGTAAGAAGCAATTCAATAGAAGAGCCAATGCTGAAGAATAAACTTCCACATCTATGTCCCAAAGGTGTTTTCTCCAGAGGCAACTGGACTTTCTGGTTTTTTTTAAAAAAAGATTTTTGTTTCTCATCCAAGAATCTGAAGAAGCTCCTTGGAGAAGAAGTGACACATCTTTAAAAAAAGAAAGAAAGACCATTTGCCTCTTAAAAAATCACCTTTGAGATAACCATGACCTGGATGACTGAGAATCTCCATAGACATTCCACAACTATGTATTATTGTGTGGAAGTTGAAGATGGCTTATTGATTGCCCATACTCTGAGAGAAAATGCTGAAAGCAACTTTCCAAGCATCAGTTCTGTGGTGTTTATCTTGCCATGAACTTGAATTTGCCAAGGTTGACCATGTTTCAGTTGCCATCTTGAGATAAACTGAAAAGGACTCTCCTTGCTTCTAAATGTTCTGCCTGAGCTGGCATATCACTGGACTGTGTCAGGCATCCAGCTTGGCTGGCAGCTTGCACTGCTAGCACAATATGTAAATTTGGTCTCTTCCCCCATCTCAAGTCAGATGGAAACTGTAAAGTCTGTTTTCAACCATCATGGTTATATAGGACTTCAAAAGCCAAAAGAAAGGAACTTGGAGTCCCGTATATCCCAGCCTGCAATAATTGAAATATTATGATGAGTAGCAATTGTAAAAGCAATATATGAAATGCATAAAATAAAAACATACTTCCCCTCCCATCAAAACATACAACTGTAGCTCTAACTGGACTGTATACTTTCAAGCTCATGTTAATGCCAGACTAGTTATTTGTGTGCTACATAGCATGCAACTACGTATTTTCCCCATTTAATTGCAAGAGATAGAAGGGAACATAAAGTTTTTCCTGGAACATATCTCACACGAGAGAAACTTCTCATTCCCAGCATACGTGGTCAAAACTGCACACAGATGCGCGCGCGCACACACACACACTTAAATGGCTAGGGCCCATCCTGCATACTAAAAGTCCGTGTTGCATCCATTTCTGTTACTTTTGGTAATGTCAGAAATCCTAGTGGATGGGAGTAATTAGGCTAAGTAAAATCATGGGGAAAATGTTAAAAGAAGGCAAGTCCATTGAATCTCCATGAGACTGAGTTTGACTTGAGGACATTTCTTTCTTTCTTTTCCAGCTGTAGACATTGTAAGAAGAGTTGTGCTACTGTATGATAGCCAATAATCAAAGTTGATAGGATGTTTTCAGAATAAATTTAATTGAAGAGCATAAGTTTTCATAAATTAAGATAAGGTGGGAAGGGGAATTCAAATGAAGAGAATGTGTATATGTCATTGGTATGTCATACATGTGAGACAAATTTCAAGTGTCTTTATCAATTAAAAATTGAAATGTGTTGAAAGCCCACTGAGAACCTTGAGACCTGCCAGGATAAAGTTGCCATTTTGCAAAAAAAAACATGAACAGCTCAAACAAAGTAGACCTTGTTAAACTCATATGCATCAAAAGATTTTAGCTATCTCATAAGGTCTCAGCAAACAAATTACATGAGCATGTATGATGAATATTAGACCTGGAAACCATGTCTTAAGATTTTGATCAAAAGATATAAGAAAAGAAAGTGGGTTTGTGTTTTTTCCAAGTTTTCCCATCAGTAAACTGCAGGAAGTTTCATCTTTACCTTCTTGTTAGAATATAACTAATCTCAAAGTGATGGCAAAGCTTGAGAAAAAGAGTAGCTGAGGGTAGACATCAAAGCATGTATTATTAAAGCCAAACCAGTTAAGGTAATGAAGGTTCCATACTGAGTAGGAGCCAAAAACAAACTATATAGACTTTTTTTTTGTTATTGTTGCTGTTGTTGGCAAGATTAACAGTGCAGCAATATCTGTAAATGTAGCCCATTCAGTGCTTATGAACATCAAAGCCTTTAATAAGTTTCGTGCACTTTTAACTCCAAGTGCAGCATCTAGTATGTTTTATTTAATTCCCATTCACTAGTCTGTGTGAACTAAAAGGATATGGATGACCTTTCCTTTTTTTCCCACTGAAATTGTATTCTTTCTCAAATGAAATATTGTCTTTCATATTTTCTTTCTTTGTGGTGTATACGCATGTGCTTGAGACAGAGACAGAAATTATCTTTGCAATTTTTGCAGTGTTTGAGGAGAAGCTAACCAATGATTTCCAGTTTAAATTCTCTCCA
The DNA here is from genome assembly GCA_004320025.1 of Laticauda laticaudata. NCBI lineage: Eukaryota > Metazoa > Chordata > Lepidosauria > Squamata > Elapidae > Laticauda > Laticauda laticaudata. The sequence goes on from BHFT01052470.1 coordinate 6,647, forward strand.
TGTCTAAAATACATACATAGACTCCTTCCTCAAAACTGTCATCCTACTTGGTTCCAATGTAGCAGCAAGAACCAAACATGCCACATGATGGCAATAAGGTTGCTGGGCCAAAATAAGGATCCTATCTTATTTTTGTTTGACTGAAAACAGAATCAAGAATTATGATGGGAATATTTAATGGTATTTCATCACAGGTCCAAATTGCCTTCCCCAAATACACATAAACAGCACAGGTGATAAAATAAAATACTATGGGACACAACAAAATAATAATCTACATGTTGAATAATAGCTTCTCTAGCACTTGTTTCTGGGCACATCCCAGTAGAAAGAGCTGCAGCTATTACAAAACTGTGCCACCAAGTCCCAACTCTAGCCAGTAGCACTGAATATATCAGTGGTATCAAAAGCTCCAAGAGACCCAGAGAATTACTCGGGTTACTCAGAGGTGGTATTCAGCAGGTTCTGACCAGTTCTGGAGAACCAGTAGCAGAAATTTTGAGTAATTTGGAGAACTGGCAAATACCACATCTGACTGGCCCTACCCCCAATCTATTCTCTGCCTCTTAGGTCCCAGCTGATCAGCTGAGTCTTCTTTTATTGCCCTGCACAGGAGAACGGAGCTGCAAAACAGGTTAGTGGGATGTGGATTTTGCAGTAACTTTCCCCCAGGAATGGGGAGAGAATGGAGATTTTTTCAGTAACCTTCCCCTAGGAGTGGGGTGGGAATGGAGATTTTACAGTATCCTTCCTCTGCCACACCCACTAAGCCACATCCACAGAACCTGTAGTAAAAATGTTTGAATCCCACCACTGGGGTTACTCTCCCCATCTAGTTCCAGTGTAAGACAATCACTCAAAGAAACATCCATTATTATCAAGGGGACAGTCTAACCTGCCAATTTCATTGGGGAAGAATGGTAAAGAGTAAGCAAAGGAATTCTCATGTCTCTACATACAGTAACTGTCCACATCCTTAAGATTTACAAGATAAAAATAATGCACATGAATGGAATGAGCAATCGCCAAGATCACTTCTTGGTTATCTGGAATCCAGATTGTGACAATTATGATCACTCTATCTGCAAATAACAACAAAAACTGCCCAAAGTGAGCCTTTGGACATACCATTTTCTCTGCCCCAGCACTTTCAAGGGGGAATACATATGGTCTAAAAAAGCATATTCTGTGCAATGCAACACAAACAACAAAGCAAGCCTCCTTTGCTTCATCTTTTGTTCCAGAGTTGGAATTCAGTGAGTGATTCCATTTCTACCCAATAAACATTGTTATTATGCTTTTCAATTTGTATATTATGATGTAGACAAGCAAAATTAGGACTATCATCCATTTACTTCATTCTCATTAAAATGCCAGATCAGACTGGCTTCATGATTTTTTAAAAAAGTGATTATTGCCTCCTCATAGCTGAGATATGTCTTTCACACATACTGTACATGCCCATACATACTGACTGCCTAAATGACCTGGACTAGAGCAATCTTCCCTTGAGCCAGAAACCATGTGCATTTATAATCCAATCTCAAAAATTCAATTTCTGGGAAATATGATTGACTTCAGATGCATCTGCATGATAACGATTATCTGGGCATATTTCAATTAGTTATATCACATCTTGACTAATGAAATGTGTTTTATGTTGGGAATTGCAATGACTTATGTTCTTGCATCAGAGATCAAATCATTTAATGGATGCATGTCATCATTTTTTTGGGGTGTGTGTGTAAAGTTTTATTGACTTTTCAGAACAAACAAAAACAAACAAAACATAAAAACATCCAACTTTCTTCCATAAGTGTACAAACAGTGTGTTGGTTGGTTTACCAAATTTTTTGTGCATCGATTTCATAGTCTCAATTACAGTTACATTACATAATAACTCATATTATCAGAAATTTGAATATCCTAATATTATATAATCAATCATTTGACTATAATTTTGTTCATTCATACTTTGCGAGATAGCTATACTTCACTTAGTTTATTTTTATAACAATTCATATAGTCCTTCCAAATCTATCCTAAAAACATTTTATATATGTAATAATAATAATAATAAAAAAGAAATACATCTTTATATATTCATTATTTTCTATAATTCTAACATATTCTATTACTATATTTTGTTATCCAGCCACTGATAGAAAAGGTCCCAAATTTTTGTAAAATTGTTTATTCCTCTCGTTCTCTAATTTAAAATGTCAATCTACTCATTTCAGCACATTCCAGTATTTTCTTGATAATTTCCTCCTGCAATGGTATTTCTCCCATTTTTCCAATTTTTAGCAAATACAGCTGCTGTTAATACATTTACAATCAAATATTTTAAATCTTTGCTATATGTATCAAGGTTAGAATTCCCAGTAAAAATATCTCTGGTTTTAAATCTATATGCTTTTTAGTCATTTTTTCCAACCACGTGTGGATTTTAGTCCAATATCTGGATATTTAGTCCAATGAATCCAAGATTCAGCTAGCTTACATGTGAAAGAAAGCTCTTCAGGTTGCATTTGGAAGGACAGCAAAAGTGGCAGCTTCTAAGCACAAATTCATTTTAATCCTTCACTTTTAAAAACTTCCAGTTCTGTATTTCAATTTATATTTTTTTTCAGTTGCTTTGGGATCTCCATTAAATAAAAATGCAACATGTTGAACCAGATATTTGGATGATTCATTTTTCTTTTTCTTTTTCAGATTCAAGCTTTCAATATTGAAAACAACATATTTTCCTATGCAAGCGACTGCACATCATTTTTTACACCTGGAATTTGGATGGGTCTCGTCACCTCCCTAATTTTATTATTGATCCTTACCTATGGAATCCACATGATTTTGAATCTTACTACCAACAGTAGATTTGATGACCCCAAAGGTCCAGCTCTTTCAGTCCCTCAAACAGAGTAATGATGAAATTGTAGTTTTGAAGATCGTAGCTTTTCTGTCATTGGCTGGGCTATCTAAGGCCATTGAGCTGAGCTGAGTTTAATAAGTCCAGGGCTTCTGAGAGTGTCAGATAACTTATACTTGCTATGGGAGGAATCATATGCAAAGAATTAAAAATATGAGTTGCCTTCTTTGAAAAAATGGGGTTTTTTTAAATATAGGAGACAATACAATAATACTTCTGCCATCCTTCATTCTCCTCTTAATAATTACCAAAATTAAAATTCTGAGGAAAATCTGAGATTATTCATAGTTGTTTCCATTTATTAAAGAGATCAGTCTCTAGAGTCAGCTTTATAAATGGAATTTTTAAAAACCTATTATGCAGGTATTTAAGAAATGATTTAAATAAGGTCTTATTAAGAAAATGTACATTGAGATTAAAAATTCATCCTAAGTACATTTTAACAGAAAAGTAGGATATATATTTTAAAACTTTACTTTCTTATATCTTCTTAAATATAACATTCATGTCTAATGCTGTGATCAGGTGAAATAGAAGAAATACTGTCAATTTCCTTTTTTAAAAAAATACTTGGTATTAAAGGTCCCTGTTATGCAAATGGATTTCTAACTGCAGTTGAAATTGAAACTGAGTTGCTTTTTCTAATCATCTTATTGGAGTGTTTTGCAACCTAAATAATGAAATGAATTTGAGGCACAGTCATATCGAAACTGCACATTTAGTACTGCTGAAAAAAATGAGGATAATTGAGCAACTGTAACTTCACAATTATTATTTTTCATTTCCCACTTTTTATTCTGTTGTGGGGCTACTATGAATGGGGTTTAAAATGATGACTACTACCAGATGTCAGTTGAAAGAAAATTTCTCTTGTTGCCATCTAATGGTTGACCAGATTTTTTTCAGCCCAGATATATTAGTTTTTCCCCCCAGAAAGGTACAGAAAGGCACAGGATCACATTTACCAACATCCTCAAGCTTTTAGACTTGCACCTCAATTTTACTTTACTTTTTCATTCATGCTCTTTCTTATTCCTTCAAGGAAATCAAAAGCATGATATTATCCCACGTCATTGTAGTGCTGTTAAAATTGTAGCAA
>BHFT01052471.1:0-21409 GCA_004320025.1 Laticauda laticaudata
AACCAATCCAATGCTTAGTTTATGTGACCAATCAGGTTTGCAGATTTGGAGTCACCCAATTTACATATAGAACACTGGTCATTTGCCTTCTTTTAGAGAATCTGTCTCCAGTGGCTGCTTAAGCATGAACAGACTGTGATAGCAGCACAGGTGGCTAGATTCTGAGTTGCAGCATTGGAGATTTGTCAGAAACATGTGATTAATCCATCATAGCTATTTTATACAACTAATGTAGCAAATCCTTTTGCATTATCTTTTGCATTTTAGTATTTAATGACTATGGACTTCACAGTTTAAAGATTGATATTATAGTATAGCTGGGTCATGTGTTTAACTAACAGATTGGATGCCAACTTGTGATTTTAATATAGATTTTATCTGTTATTTATTACTTTATTCTAAAACTTTTAACTGGATACTACTTGAGTGTTCTTATTTGTCCTGATCTCTGGTTTTTGACTGTAATAAACTTGCTTTGTCTTGCTTAGAGAGTTGTTGAGGCCACTTGGAGGTTTATCTCTGTCCTCCGGGTCACCTGAATAGTACAACTGAGTGTGTAGTTAAATGGAACTGCTAAATGGACTATGTTGTGGAGCTGTGCTTTCTGTAGGAATGTGTCCTTTCACTGTTGAACATGGGGGCAGGCTGTTTGGGACAAACATGACCTGGATGGCTGAGAATCTCTCTTAGACAACAACTGTAGTGGTTCACTTAAACAACTGTGGTAAAAAAAAAAAAAGGTAGTAAAATTGGGCACAACTCATTTTNTAAACAACTGTGGTAAAAAAAAAAAAAGGTAGTAAAATTGGGCACAACTCATTTTAACAACCATCTTAATTAGCAATAGAAATTCTGAACCCAATTGTGGTTGTAAATTGAGGATTATCTATAATGATTACAATGTTAAGACTCTCTCCTAAAGTTCGTGAAAACTCACCACAGAATTGGGGTAGCGAATGAGAACCGGCTGAATGGGAACACCAGATATGAAGGCACCTGAGAACACAAAGCAAACACGCTCAAGATTTACTCATCTGTCCTGCTAGCTAAAAGAATGGCGCAGTGGCTCAGTAGTTAAGAATCTGGGTTTATTAGCTGGAAAGCTGGCAACTTGGGTTCAAGACCCGAGCGCCATGTGATGGGATGAGCTCCTCTCCTCATTCCAGCTCCTGACAGCCTAGCAGTTTGAAAGCATGCAAATACAAATAGATAAACAGGTACCACTTTGGTGGGAAGGTAATAGCACTCCATGACATCATGCTAGTCACATGACCATGGAAATGTCTTCCGACAGTGCTGGCCCAATGGCCTTGAAACGGAGGTGAGAACTGCTCCTTATAGTTGGCAATGACAAGCAGAGTAAAAATCCGCAAGGATTTCTTTTTTTTTAAGCTGAGTGCTGAAGGTGAATCTAAGATATATTTTAAGGTTGAAGAGTTAGGATACTCACAAGCCTTTTATCCAAATCAATGCAAAAAGAAAGTCTGTTTTTTCCCTCCAGTTTTCAAAAGAGATTAGACTTAAGCTAATTGGACACCCTGTCTGCTTTTCAAAGTTGGCTACAAAAGGGCTTAATTGTTGCGTCAACCAGAAAGAGTTGTCTTTTCGGACGGATCGGTTAGTTTAAGGTGGGGCAATCTTCAATGTTAGTTAATGGATTTGTAAAATCAATCCACTGTTTTACACTCGTTGAACAGATTTGCTAATGATGTCTTACCTGGTTTAAACTTCAGTAAGGCTTTTTTGTTGGAGCAGGTGCCCTCAGGATAGAAAAGCACCTGGAGAAAGAGATCACACAAATCAAGAGAGGAACCTTTAACCCTCTCAAATGAACAAAGAGGAACTACATTAACTTAATGGATCGGGTCCTCCAATAAGTTTTACCTGTGGCCATTTCCCCTGGGATGTTGCTCGTTTCTTCACTTCTTCCACCACTTTCTTGCGAGAAGCTGGATCATGACGAGAAACCAGGATGGCCTGATTGAATCTCAGCAGGGCTGGAGGGAGTGAGCACGGGGGGGGGGGGGGGGGGNTCATATATTATATTATAATAATACATAAGCGCACAATCGTGCCTACCGTCCCTGTCGTATTGTTCCCAATTATTCGTACCTATTTCCTGTATTTATACTTATGTTTATTCTTATCTCTATTATCTTGTAAGCAATCGACAAATAAAATAAAGTAAAATAAAGCTTTTCTGAGTCACAGTTGGCCTAAGAAATATTTTCCCAAAGGAAGCAATACAGTTACAATGGCACTGGAAAAAATGACGTATAGCTGTTTTTCACACTTAATGACCATTGCAGCATCCCCATGGTCATGTGATCAAAATTTGTGATTGCAATTTGTTCATTTAGAACTTTAATGGTGATATATGTTTGGACTATATGTTGACATGGCCTATAGCAGTGTGGCTAACCTTTTTGGGCTCCTGTGCTGAAAATTGTGCAAGCACCCAAGAAGGCAATGTGTGCGCCCCCCCACGCATGCACAAGCATTCACCCCCCCCAGGCTCCCTTACCTGCATTGCGCCTCCTGGCTGAATTTTGGTCAGTTCAAGACCTTTTTTGGCCTCCCAGAGGCTTGAGGATAGCTTCTTCAAACTTTGCAGGCCAGAAAATAATCCCATTTCATCACTTCCCATAATACAGAAGTGATGAAACAGGCCTATTTTTTTGACCTGCAAAGGCTGCAGAAGCTGTCCCCAAGCATCTGGGAGGCTGAAAAAGGTCTCAAAAAGCTGAAAATCAGCTGTGAGGTGCACACATGAACAGTGAGGTAAGTCTGCCTTCAGTTCGCGTGCCGGCACAAATGGCTTTATGTGCCACCTGTGGCATGTGTGCCATAGGTTCGCCATCACAGGTCTATAGGCTAATCAGTAAATAAATATATAGGTTCCTTTTGTTGTGACTGCTGTATGTAATTTGCTTCATGAAATCCAAAGGTGTCAAGGGAACGAATGCTTTATAAGTTCATAAACTCCTCCTGAGGATCAGTCCAAAGGCTTCATCCCATTTTAACGAATGACAGTGTTAAAATCAGCACAAGGTAGTGACAGATGTGGAGCAAGCAAATCAGTCTGACCGAAATCCAAGCCACAAGAGCATTTGCTACCATTTCATAGTGGCAAAGATATAAAGATATGCCAGCCCTTTACTGCCATCTGACAATCAGTGGGATGTTTGTACCCCCAATATGGTAGTAAAAATCTAAGTCCCCAAATGTTATTCTTTTAAACATTTGAGGGTCAAATCAAGCTTCACTCCAAGAACAGGGAAGTTATGTGTCCAAATCACACTTGGCCAGTAAAGAATTCTATTCTATTCTGTTCTGTTCTGTTCTATTCTATTCCTATTTATTCTAATTCCTATTCTTATTCCTATTCCATTCCAATTCCTATTCCTACTCTATTCCTATTCTATCTATTCTCATTCCTGTTTCTATTCTCATTCCTGTTTCTATTCTCATTCCTGTTTCTATTCTATTCTATTCTATTCTATTCTATTCTATTCTATTCTATTCTATTCTATGGATGTTTTTGTGTTAAAATGCCCACTGCAGTAACCGCTACAGATATTTTCACCATCATGAGGACTAGAATAGCAATAAACACTTAAGACTTATACACCGCTTCACAGTGCCTTACAGCCCTCTCTAAGCAGTTTACAGAGTCAACCTATTGCTCCCAACCATCTGGGTCCTCATTTTACCCACTTCGGAAGGGTGGAAGGCTGAGTCAACCATGAGCCTGGTGGGATTTGAACTGCCAAATTGCAAAAACGTAGGCAGCTGGCAGGCAGCAAAAGTAGCCTGCAGTACTGTACTCTAAAGCCCAAATGGTGTACCAGATGTAGAGATGCAATGCGTATAAAACTTCCAAAGGTAAGTTCTACTGCCTACATGAGTCTCCTTGACCTACTCACCCCCTATCCCCAGCTATCTTAAGTAGCCTTACCTCCAATGACCGGCACATGGAGATTCTCCGTGCGTGACACCACCTTGGGAAGATCGCAGGGCAGCAAAATAATGGGGTCAAAGAAGGTGGAGTGAGGAGCAGCCACTAGGATGGGTGCCTCGAGCCGGGATGCCCTCTGACCTCGCACCCGGATCCGCATGAACCCAAGCAAGAAAAACATCAGGCGACTCAGCCAATAGACCAAACCATGAGAAACTGTGCTGAAAATGGATGAGGAAAAAGAAGGGCAAAAAAGCAGGAGGCATTAAGAGGACTGCAAGCGAAGAGTCCAAAGGAGAGCTGAGAGGGGGCCCTTCCCATTACTTACTTTCTCCATCCTGAGCAGGGTTCTTGCAAGGTTTCTTCAGGTAATCCTACCACTTGGAGCAAGGCGAAGGGCCAGATAAGGAAGAGGACCACAAAAGCCAACGCAACCCGGATGGGAGCCAGAATAACTCCCAGCACATAGAACTGTAAGGAAAAGAAATTCATTGGAAGGTGATCTAAAGATGTACCCCAATCCAGACCCTCATTTTCTTTCCTTTTTTGTTCATTACATTTTCTAATTTGATTAAAGGTTAAGGTTCCTCTCGCACATATGTGCTAGTCATTTCTGGCTCTAGGAGGTGATGCTCATCTCCGTTACAAAGCCAAAGAGCAACCGCTGTCTGAAGACATCTCTGTGGTCATGTGGCTGGCATGACTAAATGCTGAAGACGCATGGAACGCTGTTACCTTGCCACCAAAGGGGTCCCTGTTTTTCTACTTGCATTTTACATGCTGTCGAACTACTAGGTTGGCAGAAGCTGGGACAAGTAACAGGAGTTCACTTTGTTATGCAGCAAAGTGGAATTCAAACCACAAAACTGCTGACTTTTCTGATCAACAAGCTCACGGTCTTAGCCACTGAGCCACCGCATCTCCTAATTTGGGGAAATTCTAAATTAGGGATCCCCAATGTGTGGGCCCCAGCCCACTATTGGGCTGTGGTCTGTTGGCCACCGGGCCATGTGAATGACTGGCCAGTGCATGTACGCATTCCCCTTCTTGCACTAGTGTCGCAGTGAACGTTGCACTCATGGACCCATTTGTGTTTTGCCCTCACTTGCAGCACCGTTCACATGTGCACATGCGCACATAAAGTCTTCTACCCAGTCTCCCCTCCTCTAGACCAGCAAGATTGGGATACTCTGCTCTAAATTATGATTATAAGCTTGGGTGATTTTCAAAAGATTAAAGAATACAGATCAACAAAGCTGGAAGGGACCTTGGCGGTCTTCTAATCCAACCCCCTGACCAGGCAGGAAAACCTATATCACGGATGTCAAACTCGATCACATCACATGACATATCATGAGTAGCACATTGTTTTTGGCCTTTGTGGAGCCGGGCTGGGCATGGCCTGCACATAATACACCCAGCCCGTAGGCCACCAGTTTGACAGGCCTGCCCTACACCACTTCAGACAAATGTCCAATCTCTTCTTAAAAACTTCCAGTGTTGGAGCATTCACAGCTTCTGTAGGGAAACCATTCCACTGATTAATTGTTCTGTCAGGAAATGTCGCCTTAGTTCTAGGTTGTTTCTCTCCTTGATTAGTTTCCACCTATTGCTTCTTGTCTTGCCTTCAGGTGCTTTGGAGAATAAGTTGACTTCTTCTTTGTGGCAGACCCTGAGCTATAGGAACACGGCTAATCATGTCACCCCTTAGTCCTTCTTTTCATTAAACTAGGGCTGTAAAGCACTATAAAGTGGTATATAAGTCTAAGTGCTATTACTATATATCCTGTGTCTTGGGGGAGGGGTCCCTGGTCAAAAATATTTCTATCTGTAAGGGTGCACAATTAGAAAAGCAGAACTACGAATTCAGAAAAGGCAATAATTGAGTGTTACAATAATTAAGCGAGGACTTCCTGGCCTCATGCCCCACCGCATGTTTTGCAAATTATTTTAGGAAGAATAGTACACAAGCCAAATAAATAACCAACAATTATACAGATGAAGGAAAAATAATAATAAAAAAATATGTTTGGAGTCATGCATAAATCAGTTTGCTCTGCTGTGCTTAGATTCCCATTGCAAGTATGTAGAGTAGTTTGGGGTAGTGGTTAAAATGTGGACCTAGAAACCAGGAGACTGTGAGTTCTCGTCCCACCCCAGGCATGATTGGTTGGGTGACTTTCGGTCAATTACTAGGTGAAAGTGAGTTCTAGTCCTACTTTAAGCATGAAAGCTGCCTGAATGACTTTGGGTCAATCACTAGGAGACAGTGAATTCTAGTCCTATGAAAGGCAGTGGCGCAGTGATTACAATGTAGTACAACAGGCTACTTCTGCTGACTGCCGGCTTCCTCCAATTTGGTAGTTTAAATCTCACCAGGCTCAAGGTTGACTCAGCCTCCCATCCTTCCAAGGTGGATAAAGTGAGGACCCCAGATTGTTGGGGGCAATAAGTTGACTCTGTAAACCGCTTAGAGAGGGCTGTAAAACAATATGAAGGGATATATAAGTCTAAGGACTATTGCTACTGCTAACTTGGCATGAAAATTGGCTGGAAGACTTTGGGCCAATTACCGGGTGAATGAAAGTTTCTAGGCATGAAAGTTCTCTCTCAGCCTGATGCGTCACAGAGTGGTTCTTGTTGTTGTTGCGGGGAAAATAAGAGGAGGAAGGAATATTACTATGTTAGCCACCGTGAGTTATGTATAAAGTAACAAAGGTGAGCTAAAACTCTAATAAAATCTTAATTTTGTCTACTTAGCCTTAAGCTCATTGCTTTAAGGGAACATCAGTTTGTATGGATTATTTGCATAAAATGGGAAGATAGATTAACTCAGTTTCCCTGTGTTCCCTATGCTGCCTGTTTTTCCTTATTTCCACTTGCGAAGGCAATAATAACACGTTTGTCTGCATTGCTCTTGACAAAGATCGTTACTTTGGCAACTTTGGAAATGTCACTTTCTTCTGAAGGCTGAGATGTTCTCTTAGCCAAGACCTTGTGGTTGGAAGAACTGATTCTGATACCCCAGGGAGTCAACAACATCTTCATTTTTCCCCATGGTGATCACAACAGGCACCTGCCAGGGGGCAAATCCTGTCCTGTGCAGCCTGACATCATCATACCAATGACACAAATTGTGTAATTATGCAATTTGCTTAAGTCACATTGTGACTTGTGATAAGACACCTGGGGTGATAATCCCCTCTATGAAGAGGAGAACTGCTCGAAAATGGGAGATCACCAAACTGAGGGAAGATGGCACAAACTGGGAGGGACTGGAATTCTCTTAATTTTTGTGGCTCCAACTGGAGAATTCCCTCCTCTACACAACTTGGCTGTAAAAACCAGCCTAGGCTGCTATTGTTGTATTAATGCTACCAAATGTTTATTTTTTTAAAATCTGAGGTTTAGCTTTTGAAATTGATCCTTGTTGGTTAAAATGTTGGACTGGCACTGGAAAAATCCAATATCTAGTTTAATTTCTCTGTGGCCAGCCAAAGGATTGTTATTGAGGGATGATGACAGGAGAAGGGAGCGGTATGAATGATCTCTTGAGTTGCTGTACGAAACCCAGAATACCCACCTTATCTACAAACATATAAACTCCATTCAAGAAACTAATCAAGGAGAAAAGCAACTGAGAACTAAGGAGAAATTTCCTGACAGATCATTTAATCAGTGGAACAACTAGGCTCCAGAAGTTGTGAATGCTCCAACACTGGAAGTTTTTAAGAAGAGATTGGACAGCTATCTGTCTGAAGTGGTGAAGGGTTTAACTGCCAAAGCAGAGGATTGGACTAGAAGACCTCCAAGGTCCCTTTCAATTCTGTTATTCTATTCTATTCTAAAATTATACAGGTAATCCTCAACCACAACTGAGCTCAAAAATTTATGTTGCTAAGTAAGACATTTGTTAAGTGACTTTTGCCCCATTTTATGACCTTTCTTGCCTTGGTTGTTAAGTGAATCGCTGCAGTAGATAAGAGTGTAACCCAGTTGTGAAGTGAATCTAGTTTCCCCATTGACTTTGCTTATCAGAAGATCGCAAAAGGGGATCACATGACATAGTAACAGTCATATATATTCACCTCACAAATGTCTTGCTTAACAACAGAAATTTTGTGCTCAATTGTAGTCATAAGTTGAGGGCTCACTGCTTAAGTCCACATGACAATTGTCGGGCTAATTTGGGGTTGTAGCAAGAGCAAATTCTGATGTTGTTTTTTTACTTCCCTAGAAGGAGAAATGCCAGCCAACGACTGAGAAGTCAGCAATTTTGTCCCTTGTTTTATTGCACTGCTCCGGAATTTCTGTCTGGCCGAGAGTTCATTCCCAGTTGTAACTCCTCTTCTGGGGCTCCTTGGCACAAATACTATGTCGCAGAGTGCCTTCAGCATTGAGGCCAGTAATGGTTCTTTTGGGAAACAGCCAGACTGAATAAATCAGCTGTGTGCTTTTTGCGAGAGAACTTTGAATAACTTTATTGTCACTTTGACATGTACACTAATTGGCCTACATTAAAATGAAATTTCATTGCATGCTGCTCTCAAGGGGTCACCACCTCCAATATATACTACATAAACACAACAAAATAAATAAATACAAAATTATGCATATACCCACATATATTCTACTAGCTCTATACCCATGCTTCGCTATGAAACTATGTGACTGAGCTTAGTTTTTGGAGAGGAAAATAAGGGGGAAAAATTGTGCCTCTGTCTACCAGCATCCGTCGGTATTCATCTGGCTAGCATCCTGTCAGTGTGTGAGAGAGTTGAGGGCTGTTTGGAAACTGAAACAAGAAAACTGAAACAATATTTGCTATATGAGCAAGAAGACAGCATGGAGCCTGGTTGTGGCTTAGCTCAACTCTTCTGTACTAAAGCTGGTTGCTGGTATGAAAATAAAACTGAAATGGAAACTGCTCTCCTCTGCTTCTGTTTTGTATTTGAAACAGATTTCTTTTCAGGTGGGGAGGGGGAGTAGAACTCCTTAACATCAGAGCATGTTAATAATAATATACAAAAAACTAATGTTCTGATGGTTATTTCAAAAAATCCTTTCTTAGTGAGCACCTAGAAGCCAAGAGGAACATATGTGCCAAATTTCAAGTTTGTAGGTGTTTCAGTTCTGGAGATTTTGTGATGGTGCATGAATGGTATTTTGCTTTTATATATATAGATGACACAGAGAAACAACAGATTCTAGTTTGAATGTATGCGTGGGGAGAAAAACTAAATCTTGCAAATTTACCAGACGGATGGCATAGGGAACAAAGCAGTTATAGAATCTGGTAGTCCCTTTTTGTTTGGAATCACTTCCAGATTTTGTGCTTGTGAAGAAAATAAAATAAAATGAAACTTTGACTTCATTTTTGATGATCAAAAAGATTTGCTGTTGTAGGAATTGTTAGCTATAAATTAATGTGTAAAAGCAAAAAGTTGAAGTTGGAGTGTTTTTATCTTGTACTATGCTAAGAACAGTCAGAAGTCAATGCCCTTTTTCTTTCTTTTTCTCACCCCCCTTGTGTCTCCCACACCCGCTCCCCTTCCTTCCCTTAATTTCCCATTTTTTCTTCTCTTCTTTGTATTTATATAATAAAATAAAATCTTAATAAGAAAATAATCGGGTAGTCCTTCTAGAAATATTTCAAAACCTCCTCCCAGAGGGGGAGCAACAGAAACAAACCTTAAAGTGGGTTGTATGGGGGTGTCTAACAATGCTTTGAGCTCTAAGCATATAGCGCTTATAAGCAGTATTCTGAATGACGGGAAGCGAGCTTTCTACAATTTTCTCAGCTGCCCTTACCACTCTCTGTAGGGACTTTCTATCTGAGGCACTGCTGCCACCAAATCAAACAGTTGGTTAAAATGCTCTCAATCGTGCCTTTGTAAAAAGTCACCAGGACAGAAGGAGAAAGATGTGCTCTCCTTATCCAATGCAGGATATGCAGATTTTGGTTTGCACACTTCACTAAGGACTGCTTTGATTAAAGAAGAGAACACAATTAATTTTGTTTCTACTTGAAAACCGCTTTTGGACTTTATGCTTGAGATGGAAAAAGTACAAAACTTTGATTTTGGGTTTTGCTGATTAGATAGGTTTGTGGTTATAGAAATGGCTAGTATATATTATTATACAAAAATAAAAAGATGAGGTTTCATGTTGTTAACTTATTCTACTTCACCAAAATGTGTTGGAAGTCAATGTCTTCTTTTTTCTCCTCTACCCTATACTTTTCTCTCCCTTTCCTCCCTTATTTTACCCTTGTTTTCATTTTTATTTGTATTTCTGTATTTTATACTTTGATTTAAAATAATTAAAATAATAGTAAAAAATAGAACACAAACAGGCAGGAGTGTTTGCAAAACTATGACTAGGGGAGCTGGATTTCTAACACTTTTCCTCTATTTCCCCAAACTGATAACTTTAGTTCAAACGAAACAACAACCACTTTCATTTATTGTATTTATTCGTTTTTCACATCTCCCTCAAAGAAAGATTCTGCTGTATTTGAAGTGAGTTTTCCACAAATTATTTGCCGAATCTAAAAATTGTCATATGTGTGTGCCTGTTGGGTCTGGCCTCTGGGTGTTATGTGAATTTTGTTGCATGTATACTGTGTATATACATACAATGACAATAAAGAATAAAGGGGAAAAGAAGAAAAGAAGACATGAAGAGAAAGGTATCTTGACAGAGATTATAATATGAAGGTACACTAGGATTCCCTCATGCATTCAGGGTTGTCTGTGGGAAGAGCATCAGAAGGGGATTGGAAACTAAAACATATGAAGAATGGATGCAGGAATTGGGTATGTCGAGTTTAATGAAAAGTTGGGCTGGGGTGACATGATAAGTAAGCAGTGTTCCAGTATCTCAGGGGTTGCCACAAAGAAGAGAGAGAGTCAACCTATTCTCCAAAGCACCTGAAGGCAGGATGAAGAAGCAATAGATGGAAACTAATCAAGGAGAGAAGCAACCTAGAAATAAGGAGAAATTTCCTGACATCTAAAACAATGAATCCATGGAATGGCTTGCCTCCAAAAGTTGTGCGTGCTTTAATATTGGAAGTTTTTAAGAAGAAATTAGATAACCATTTGTCTGAAATGGTATAAGATCTCTTGTTTGAACAGCAGGTTGGTCTAGAACAGGGCTGTCAAACTTGTGGCCCATGGGCCGGATGCATCACATGCTGGCCAGGCCCATGCCCAGTTTAGCAAAGGGGAAAGAAGTCCCAGTACATTACGTGATGATGCATGTTTGATACCTCTGGACTAGAAAATCTTCATGGTTCCTTCCAATTCTGTTATTCTGTTAAAATTTGTAATATACTGGACCCACATATGCCACCTTGTGGATCTGGCACACAAAGAGACACCATGGATGCTTCTGTTTGTAGCTAATAACCACTGGACAAGTCTCAAACTTCAGACCCAAAAGGACAGGTCATTCCAAGAATACAGGCTAGCTAATGAGACAGCAAGAAGTTACATTTCTTTAATTATCTTAGAAAGAGACAAATCTCTGTTTGCATATATGTATATTATATCACCAGCAGTGCTGTCTGCAATCTTAATTAAAAAGATGAAGTTACTTAGTCGGGTAATAAAATGTCTGCAAACAAACAAAGCTCAGAGCGCATCAAATATTTCTTTTAATTAAAAAGAGAATGCTGACTCACTTATATAGAACAAGAGTTTAGTTTCATACCTGCTAACTTCTGAAATATTGGATTCTGAAATATCCAAAAAGAGGTTGGGTGTGAAGGCAAATAAACTAAAATGACAATTTAAAGGAATGCACAGTGAATAATATTATACTTTTGCAACAGTACTAATCAAAAGCACAACCCCAAAACCAAGGTGAGTTTTTGAGCGGAAAGGATGGTTCATTTGTTTAAAAATATCATTTTAATGTATAAAAATATGGGACCCACACACGCAGCTTGCGGAATTCTTGGAATAGATTGCTAAGAAACATGGCTAAGGTAAATTGGGTGAACAACAAATCACAGCTCAGCCTTGGCTTAGTGCTGTGTGAACCCATAAAATGTACTCACAAAGCCAAAAGCCAACTTTGACTCACAATCTATTAGAGGTAGAATGTTTCAACATTCCTATTATTCAATAGTGCATTATTCAATACTTACAATATTCACATTAGTTAATTAATAGGTTAATATATATTTCAAGCAGGCACCTAAAGCTATCTAAATTGCTTGCATTCTTAAATATTGCTAAGGACATTGGACTGTGCTTTAAGGTAAAAGTTCAATTTACATCTTTGTCAGTTGCACATAAACAGACAACTGTAGGATGACCTTGGCTTGACCTGGATCTCAAAAAAGGAATTAGAGATTAGTTCCTTCCATTTCCCCTCCTCCATCCATCAGAACTGATGAAGCATCTTGGATGAGAATCGAAATGTCTTCTTCCTCAAGGAAAAAAACCAGTCCAGTAGCCTTTATAAAAAAACACCTTTGAGACAACCATGACCTGGATGACTGAGAATCTCCGCAGACATTGGGACAAGCAGTAGCTATCTAACACCTCTCTATCCTGTGAAGCCCTTTTAAAAAGGAGTCAATAATATCTGGAAGACTGCAGCTTGTATACCCGATTCAAAATAATGGACATTCTGAGACTGAATCTTTTTGCAAATGTCCAGCTCCAAAAATGGGAGAAGCTTAAGATGATGATGATGATTAAATCTTTAGTGAGATTAACAGCCTTTGGGGCTGGTTGGTAGCTCAACCGGCTGAGTCCTAACCAAGGACCTAGGACCTATTAAGGTAGCGTCAGAGGATATAAGCTGTTTCAAGTAAGGTGGTTTTTTGTAGAATCGGAGTATTCAAGTCTGATAAATTCAAAATTTCCAAATATCGAGGTAGCCCTTTAGGTATTGTTCCAAGAGCTCCAATTACAATTGGGATAATACATGATTTCTTTTTCCAAAGTCACTCAACTTCTACTTGTAAGTCCTGATACATTATTATTATTATTATTATTATTATTATTGTTGTTGTTGTTGTTGTTGTTGTCGTCGTCATCATCAACAAACATTTTATTCATTAACATGAAACTCAGGTCACTGAACATTTAAAAATGTATCACAAGCATCACTGACTGGGCTCTGATGGTCGATGAACGGATTGCTGCCAACATCTAGGTAATCTTTAAGTCACTCAAGTACTCTTCTTAAAATGTTATGGGATATGGTACCAAGTGCCCCGATGGACAATGGGTATCATTGTGAATGTGTTTCACCCCATTATTCACAGTATTCTTTATGGCCAGATTAGCAAATATTTCAATATTTTTCCAATTCTTTTTGTTTGACTCTGGCATCCCTTGGTAAAGAGATATCATTAAATTGGTATATTTGGTTTTTAATTATATTATTATTATTATTTATTATTAATTATTTTTTATTATTTTATTATTATTTATTATATTACAATCACAAAAAATGATGGTACACAGCAAATGAGATGACATATGCTGCGGTTTCATTATCAAAATCACTAGTCGAACACTTCCCAAGCATTTAGGAGCTGCGTGAGTATCGCAGATTTTGGAGCAGATGTCAGATAAAAGTGGGCTTCTGCAGCGACCAATGCCTGATCCTTGTCACAACATTGTTTTTAACACATTGTTTTTAAGTTCTTGCCTAGGTCTTTAGGCACAGTATCAAGTGTACCGAATACCACTGGAACCACCGTGCACTGGTTTATAGTGCCAGAACGTCTGCTCGCAGTTCCAATCCTCCAAGTCTTTGATCTCTGTGGACTTTTTTAAAAGTTGTTTCTCGTCAATTTTGCTATCACCAAGTATGGACTGCGCAATGTCAGTGATCCACATTACTTTCCTCTCCACAATCGTGATATCGGGGGTTATTATTATTATTATTATTATTATTATTATTATTATTATTATTATTATTATTATTATTATTATTATTATTGCTGCTATTGTTATTATTATTACTACTACTACTATTACTACTACTATTCATGGTTAATAACTCACAGGAAAGGAAATGAATAGGCTGTTTAATGTGTCAGATTCAATTAGAAGAGGTGTTTCTGAATGTATAGGAACATAAATGCCATGTAGGTCTGTGACTCATCAAACTAGCCACATCATTTTCTAGGGTAATACACCTGGAGGTGTTATCCACTGCAACCTAGGATCCTGTAAATAGACATGACTGTTTGAATAAATCAGACAAGATTTGGGTTTGAGGGATCCTTGATGCTCTCTGAATTTTCCTGCAAACATGTCATCACCCAAACATCATCAGTGCTAGCTAATCAATGGGTAATGTAACATCTGCAAGCAAACAACCAAGTTCAGAGCACACCAAGGATCCCTTATTTGAATCCTGAGCTATAAATATTCTCCTTAATAGGTGCTGGATTTACATTCCTGCACATTTCAAAGCCATTTTCCAAACAGAATCCAAATGATTAGATTAGATCAGGGATATTAAACTCGATTTTATTGAGGACGGTGTCAGGGTTCTGTTTGACCTTGGGAGGGGGGACCTGGGGGGGGCATGGCCAGCATGACATTACTCGTGTTGGGGGCAGTGGTGGGATCCAAATTTGTTTTACTACCGGTTCTGTGGGTGTGGCTTGGTGGGTGTGGCAGGGAAGAATACTGTAAAATCTCCAGTCAGAGGTGGTATTGGCGATTTTCTGAACTACTCAAAATTTCTGCTACCGATTCTCCAGAACTAGTCAGAACTTACTGAATATCACCTCTGGTCAGGGTTTGCTTATGGTGGTCCGAGCGCTCTGCAAGCAAAAATAGGCTCCTGAGCTCTGTTTTCGCCTGGGACGGCCTCCTGCAGCTCTCTGCCAATGAAAACAGAGCTTGGGAGGGTTGCCCACAGCACTCCCGAGCTCAATTTTCACCAGCAGAGGCACCACAGGCTGGTCCTTTGCTGTTTCCAAGGCAGTCCTGAGGGCCAGATCTAAGATTCCCATGGGCCAGATCCTGCCCACGGGCTTTAAATTTGACACCCCTGGATTAGATTGGAAGGGACCTTGTAGGTCATCTAGTCCAACCCCCCCCTCCGGCCAAGCAGGAGACCCCAAACCATTTCTGACAAATGGCAGTCCAGTCTCTTCCTGAAAACCTCCACTGATGAAGCTCCCACAACTTTGGAAGGCAACTTCTGTTCCATTGGTGGATTGTTCTCACCGTCAGAAAATTCCTCCTTATTTCTAGGTTAAATCTCTCCTTGTTCAGTTTCCATCCATTATTCCTTGTCTGGCCTTCAGGAGCAAACACTGGATTGATCTAATGAGCAAGCAACTAATAATACAGATAGTCCTTGATTTACAACCAAAATTGAACCCAAAATTTCTGCTGGTAAGTGAGATAATTGTTAAGTGAGTTTTGCAGTCTTTCTTGCTACATTTGTTAAGTAAATCACTGCAATCATTAAGTAATAAGACTGTTAAGGGAATCTGATTTCCCCATTGACTTTGCTTGTCAGAAGGTTGCAATGACCCTGGAACACTGCAACCATCATAAATACATTCTGGTTTCTAAGCATCTGAATTTTGATCACATGACCCCGAGAATATCATAAAAGTTGTACGTGTGGAAAATGGTTGTAAGTCACATCTTCAGTGCCACTGTAACTTTGAATCATCACTAAATGAACAGCTATAACTTGAGGACCAACTACATATAAAATCATAGTAGAAAAAGAATAAAAGTTATTCTTACATCCACAAATGTCAATTCTGAGAGAGAAAAAAACACCATCCAACCAGCCATACAGTCCGTCAATGCAGTAACTCAAGAGTGAATTATGAAAAATCAAATGCATAATGCTATCGTTTTCAACCTGAGATCTATAACTTCTATTAACGATTCATCAATGTCAAAAATAAATCAAAGTGATTTATGACATCCTTGGAAAGTCTTTTGAGTGGAGAATAGATGAAATGCCTTCTCATATAAGGAAGCCTAATATGGATGTTTGTTGAAAGAAGAGAAGACTGAGTGGAGGATTAATGGATTTAAAAGGAGTTAAAGAGGCAGGGGAAAAATGGCATTTGCTGGTTGGGAAGAAAGCCAGAAGTCATAATTCTATGTTTTCCTTCTTTTTTTACATTTCATTCCTTTTTTGTTATTTTCCATCTTCTTATTTTCCTGATTTTTGTTTTCAACATTCAATAATTTATTGTACTATTTTTTTTAGATCTGGTTACTGGGAAACTGCGAGGAAACCTCAGGTTTTCCAAGACTCAACCGAGAAATTGGGAAGACTTTCTAAAATGAAGGAAAGGCTGGCTAATTCTGGATTTTTGCCATGAAAACCTTTTATAAACCTACCAATCAGAAATCCAGATGGATTCAGAAGAACTTACTCTTAAGGAAATCAGATCAGATTGCTCCTAAAATTTAATTCTTCAACCAGGAACATCATAGGAAACAGAAATGTATCCTAACAAAATAATGTAACCTATAACTTACAAGCATTAATTTTGTGAATGTTGGAAATTACAACAGCACTGAAAAAGCTGACTTATAACTAGTTTACAACGATTATAGCATGATCATGTGATCAAAATTAAATTGCTTGGCAATCGGGATATATTTATGACAGTGTCACTGTCCCAGAGTTGTGTTTTTATGTAACCATTTCTAGCCTTCCCAGCTGGCTTTTGACAAGCCCTCAAGTTATGACCACAATGCAATTTAAACTTTCTGTTGCTAAGTAAAACATTTGTTGAGTGAGTTTTGCCACATTTCACAGCTTTTCTTGCTGCAGTTGTGAATCAACTGCATTTGTTAAGTTAGTAACATGATTGTTAAATAAATCTGGATTCTCTATGGACTTTGCTAGTCAGAAGGTCAGAAAAAGTGACCACATGAATATGAACCAGTGGCCATGCACCTGAATTTTGATTATGTGACCATGGGGATGCTGCACTGCATTTTCACAGCACTGAAACACACTTATGACTGTTGCAGAATCTCCATGAGTAGTTGGATGCTTGGCTAAGAACTCACAGTTATGACATTTGCAGTGTCTCAGAGTCATGTGATCCCTTTTCCGACCTTGTGACAAGCAAAGTTAATTGGGACAGCCAGATTCACTTAACCATGTTACTAACTGAACAACTGCAACAATTCATTTAACCAATGTAGCAAGAAAAGTCATAAAATGGGGCAAAACTTAATAAATTCCTCACTCAACAATACACATTTTGGGCTCAATTGGGCTCAGTAAGGAGACGTCTACCTGCATTATTTTCTGTAAACCATCATTCTTCCTCTGCTAAAAAATCTGAGATTTGGGGCCCAAAGAAGTAAAGGCAGACCTTTTCCTGGCCACGAAGGATGAATGCTTTTCATGGCAATTCTTACATTTTTCTAACAGAGGCAGGAATGTAACAGCGAGTTTTCACTGTACTTAAAAGACAATTAAAGCCTTTTGCAACCGGATGTATAACAGATATGTGGGTACTACAATACACAGTTGTTAGCTAAAATAATAATAATAGTTGAGACAAACCTCTATGACGTGTTCACCTAATTAGTGAAAACTAACACCTTATTAGATAAAACCAGATGTTTTAAATGTTTACTCATTTAAAAAAGTATATATACAAAGTATCAGCCTGGAACCTGGTTTATTCCACCTCTGCTTTGTAATCTGAGTCAGCAATTGAATCAATCTCTCCTTCCACCTTCCAGTTCTGACCAATTTCCACAAGGGAGGATTTAAATATGATTGGTACTGAAGCAATCTGACCTGGAAAGTCTGCTTATTATGGTCATTCGATATGAGTGACACAAGTCATTCAGATGAGTTAGGCAAGAGCTGGAAATAATTTAGAAGGTAAGACAAGATTTTATTTCACAGAGCATCTCTTGTCATCACGTCCAATGTCCTATTTCCAATAATGTGCACCTCTGATATTTCTTGAAAAAATCTCCTATAAGTCAAAGCATTTCCGTGGTATACAATTAAGACTTCAACCTGCAAACATTCATTCATTCATTCATTTTATTTTGTCAAAAGCTTACAATACAATAGAAATAAGAATAAAGATAAGTTTAAATATAAGAAATAGGAACTAATAATTGGGGACAATAGGACAGGGATGGTAGGTACAATTGTGCACTTATGCACGCCCCTTACAGACCTCTTACGAATGGGGTGAGGTTAGTAGAGGTTAGTTTGAGTTAAAGGAGTGGGGTTTTAAGCAGGTGACAACAGAATCAGGTAGTGAGTTCCAGACATTGACCACCCTGTTGCTGAAATCATACTTCCTGCAATCGAGTTTAGACTGGTTTACATTTAGTTTATAACTGTTGTGTGCTCTTGTGTTGTTGTGGTTAAAACTGAAATATTTATTAACTGGTAAGACATTGTAATATATGATTCTATGCACTATGCTTAAATCCAATCTTCGCCGGCGTAGTTCAAGGTTGTCTAAGCCTAGAATTTCAAGTCTGGTGGTGTAGGGTATTCTGTTGCGAACAGAGGAGTGTAATACTCTTCTTGTAAAATGCTGGACTCGCTCAATTGTATTAATGTCTGATATACAGAGCAGATTCCAGAGCTGAATTCAAATATTGGTCTAGCAAAGGTTTTGAATGCCCTAGTTTGCAAATCAGTATTTGCAATATAATAGGAGAAGCTTTGTAAAATTATTTTTCAACTCTTAAAGCCTTTTTGGCAATACTGTTGCAGTGAGCTTTGGTGTTCAGGTCATTTGATATGATATTTATTTAGTGACAGTTCAAAGTTACAGTGGCCCTAAAAGGGGGACTGATGACAGTTTTTCAAAATCAGCGGGGAAACCTGATTCACTTAAGATTCACAAAGTCAATGGGGAAGACAAGGTTCACTTGAGAACTGAGTTACTAACTTAACATCCACAATGGTTCACTTAACAACTGTGTCAAGACAGGTTGGAAAAAGGGAATAAAACTCAAGTCTTGTTTGTTAAGTTTGAGCTCAATTGTGGTCATTGAGGACTACTGTAGAAGAGATGGAATGAAAAGTATATTTTCAGACTTGCCAAATTATAAAGCAGTTTTACAATAAAGTGATGATGATTCAGTCATATCTGACTCTTGGTGATTCTATTAGCCAGGTCTCTCCACATCATCTGATCTTGCACTACTTTACAATCAAGTATAATTATTTTATCTGGATATATTTCCTGTCTGTTCTACCCGGTCAGGCTGACACTTAACCAATATAGATAAAATTCTAGTGGCTACACTCCCACATACTAAATTTCATTGACCTTACTATGTTTCATGCTGACCAAAATATTATGGTGCAGAAGTCCAAAAAGTGCATTAATTAATTCGGCAGATTAAGAAACCGAGCTGATCGGTTTCTAAGCTCTTTCTGCGACCCAGGAAACCTGGGAATTTCCTGTTGATGTGCGACAGTAAATCAGATCTGAGCTTGTACATTTCCATGGATCTGTCCCAAACTGGTTGTGGTTACCTAGGCAATGTATTGTGTGTGCATTCCAATTGTTTTTATAAATGGTGGGAAAGAAATCTTAAACAGCATAACAACAAATCGCCAGATCTTGATCCAACTAGGATTTTGCATGCCGTGAATCAAATTTCACCATGATTTATGCAATTCAAATGATGGTATCACTTTGCAAATGACATCAATAGACACCAATGGTATGATCTGGATCATTTGCCACGATTTGACATGCTCTTTGATTTAATGGACAATCATAAAACATTGGAATTTATTCCTGCCCCCCCTCCCAAATTGTATGTGTTTCTATGCATGTACAGGTAGTCCTTGACTTACAACCACAATTGAACCCAAATTCCTGTGGCTAAGTGAGACGGTTCAGTGAATTTTGACATTTTACGATATTTCTTCCCACAGTTGTTAAATGAACCACTTTCATTGTTAAGTTAATTAACCCGGCAGTGAAGGGATTCCGACTTTGCTTATCAGATGGTCACAAAAAAGAAATGACATGATTTCAGGATCCTAGAACCGTCATAAATACAAATCAGTTGCCAAGCATCTGAATTTTGATCACAAGGCCACGGAGAATGCTGCCATGGTCAAAAGTGTGAAAAATGGTTGTGAGTCACTGTTTTCACAGCTGTTGCAACTTCGAATTGTCATTAAATGGACTGTTATAAGTCAAGGACTACCTGTAGACACACACACACACACACACACACACACACCTGCACAGTTCAAAAGCAGCATCACACTGAACTAGGATGAGAAACTCTGGGAATCTCAAAGATGTAGGCTAGATTAGGAATTCGAGGAAAAGATGCTAATAGAAGGAAAGTCGTGTCCTTAATGCTGGGAAGAGCTTGAGCCGATCAAAATTTTATTTCCTATAAAGCTATCAAGGGTTGGACCTGCTTGAAAGATGACTAGGGAATACTGGATTGGTAGACTGTACTAAGAAGTTAAAAAGAAAATAAGACAAGATTACGATAAGTACATACCCAGGTAGCCCAAGGCTTATGACCGATTGCCCCATTTTACAACCTTTCTTGCCACCATTATTAAGTGCATCATCGCAGCTGCTGAGTTGATAACACAGTTAAGTTAATCTGGTTGTTGTGGTTCGCCGGCAGCTGGTGCAGATGGCAATGGAGTCGGACAGTGAGGATGAAAAGGGACCAGGCAGAGAGTCTAGAGAAGTCTTGGATGAGGGTCCTGCATCCAATGCAGGGGTGGGGCTAGGACCCTCTGGGAGTGGGGTGCTGCCTCTGGAGCCTTTGGAGCCAGGCAGCAGTGAGGCAAAAGACCCAGAGGAGCCTGTTCCCAGTGCGCGTGTGCGTAGAGCTGCTAGAAGGCAAGAGCAGCTGCAGCAGAAGGGGAGACTCAGGAGTAAGGCTGGGAAGTGATTGCCTTTCCCATAAGGGATAAAAGTCAGACCTCAATGACGAACGCTTTGCAGGAAGCAAAGCAGTTCAGTTAAATTCTGAGTCCTTCTTGAAGCTCTTTGTACTCTGGTCAGTTTTTTCTGATACTTTGTGTAGGTATAATTACTTTGGAGACTTCTGTTCTTGGCAGCATTCCACAGCACTGACAGGCATGTGCTTATCTGTTTAAGTTAGTATGGCTGTGAATCAAAATAATTGATTTGGCTGGTCAGAAGGCCACAAAGGGAGACCCCCATAACCCTGGGATGCTGCGACCATCATAAATATGAGTCTGTTGCCAAGCATCTGTACTATGTTTACATGGCTACCAGAACACCCAAAATACCCATTCCAAAAGAGAGAAATTCCCCAAAGATGGGCTCCAGTATCATTATCCTAGGACATGTATTCATCCGTCGTCAAATGCCTAAATTTTAATCAGGTGTCCATGGGAATGCTGCAACAGTCATTAAAGCCCATGTCACACCGGCCAACGGATGCAAAAAGGACACAACGGACGAGCAAAATGTTC
>BHFT01052473.1:0-68454 GCA_004320025.1 Laticauda laticaudata
ACTCTGTTGCTGAAGTCGTATTTCCTGCAATCAAGTTTGGTGCAGTTAACCTTGAGTTTGTATCTATTTGTATCTATTGTGTATCAATTGTAAGATGTGTGGAAGATCCAGATTTCTCCAGCTATCCGGCTGACGGGAATTCTGAGAATTGAAGTCTATAAGTCATAAAAGGGCCATAGGTCCCCAGCCCTTATCTACTAGGTATTGTCAGCTCCTAATCTAATGCACCTCAGTCTTGTCTGTTTTAAGATGTGTGGGGAATTCTGGGAATTGAAGTCCACACACATTAAAGCATGCTGGCTGGGAATTTTGGAAACTGGGGTCTGCACAACTCAAAGCCTGCTGGCTGAGGAATTCTGTGAGATGAAGTCCACGCTCCTTAAAGTATGCTAGCTATGGAGTTCTAGGAGTTGACATCTGCACTTCTTAATTCTGGGAATTGAAGTCCACACAGCTTAAAGCATACTAGCAGGGAATTCTGGGAGTTGAGGGCCATACATCTGTATGTGAACTAGCTGGGTAATTGTGAAAGTGTGGGGAATTCTGGGAACCTTCCCTGGTTCTCATGAAAACAAAGAAAAGGAGGGAGAAAACACAATGAAGATTTGCAGGGTTCTATTACTATACTTTTACAAGAAAAGTAATATTGGTCTTTGGTTTTTACTCTGCTCTACCATGAATGAAGAAGACTTTAATCTTGCCACTCAAAATGTGCTTCCTTTTCTCCACTTAATCTTTGTGAGAGCTAGGAAAGCTCTTGCCTGAGATGTTTTCTTGGGTTACATTCCGTTCCAGACTCAAGTTTCTTTTATCTGATCATTTTCTGGATAATCTGTTCTTCTTGTCCCTCAAGGCCATTCCTTCCTCCCACTACGCTTGGTGAATTAATGATCTAGGGGGAAAAAAATGCTTTTTCTCAATGTCGATGGAGAAGTCATCCAAGTCATGGTTGCCCCAAAGGTGTTTTTTTTTTTTTTNNNTTTTTTTTTTTTTTTCAAAAGGAAACTGGACTTTCTTGGTTTTTCCTTGAAGACCTTTCTCCTCTCATCCAAGAAGCTTCCTCAATTCTGAATGATAGGTGGAGAATGGAAGAAAGAAAATCATTGAGGCCATTTGGAGGTCTTTCAAAGGATGCAATACCCAGACACAAACTGAGCAGTGTGATGTATGCAGTACAATGCAGTGAAGACATGCAGTTCTGTAGATTGGAGAAACAAAACATCCACTTCACAAATGCGTGGCACAACATAGGAGAACAAACCCATCAGGACAACATTCAGAAGTCCATCTGCATTTGAAAGACAAATACCATTCTTTTGAAGACAGCAAAGTTCACATTCTGGACAGAGAGGATTACTGCTTTGAAAGAATGGTCAAGAGGCTATTTATGTTAAAATTGAACAGCCCTCCCTCAACAGAGGGGGAGGGATGCGATACAACACAGTCCTTTCCGCAGTTCCAAGAAGGATCCACACCCGTTTGCACTATTCAGATGACTCTGAGGGCACAAGTGGTCTCAATAACTCTCAGAAAGAGTGGTAATGACCAGATGACTGCAAGTAATACAAATCCTTCCATCCTCCACCATTCAGTCAGAACTGAAGAAGCTTTTTGGATGTGAAGTGAAATTGTCATCAAGGAAAAACAAAGGAAGTCCAGTTGCCACTTAAAAAAGCACCTTTGGGGCTTTTTTCTTAATGGCTTTTGAACATGGCATTTTGAACCTCGGCTCAAAATCCGATTGCGTGGTCACTGCCTGCTTGTGTGTGGCTCTTAGGTACAAGCTGAGGTGCCCGGCTCACCGATCTTTGTGATGCGACTGGCTAAGCAATCCCGCCATCTTGAGGTCCAGATCCTTGCCGACCAATATGGCAACGCCATCTCCCTCTTTGGCCGAGACTGTTCCGTGCAGCGCCGGCATCAAAAAATTATTGAGGAAGCTCCAGCATCTATTGCAACGTTGGCTGTCTTTGAACATATGGAACAGGTAGGTGGAAATGCTGCCTTTGAGAGGGAAAAACTGTAGCCCACTCCTCACATTTGCGGTGGAAGAGCTGTTGCTACAGGTAGTCCTTGACTTACAACAGTTTGTTTATGATGATTATGATGTATTTTTATGATGACAATGATCATGATTTATCATTTATAGCTTTTATTTACACTGAGAGCTTATGCACCGAAGACAATTCCTTGTGTGTCCAATCACACCTGGCCAATAAAGAATTCTATGCTATGCTATGCTATGCTATGCTAATCTATTCCTATTCCATTTCATTCCCAATAAATATTATATTCCATTCCATTCCATTATTCGCATTCAATATTTCTATTCTGTGCTGCTGGCTGCTTGCTCTGTTCTGGCTATCCTTTCCGTTTATCCTTTCCTTTTCTTCTTTCCTTTTTCCCTTTCCTTTTCCTTTCCTTTCCTTCCTTTCCTTCCTTTCCTTTCCTTCCTTTCCTTTCCTTTCCTTTCCTTCCTTTCCTGTCTCTGGTTCCTGTCCTGTCCGTCTGTCCTGTTTCCTGTTCAAATTACAGTGGCACAGAAAAAAGTAACTTATGACCGTTTTTCATACTTATGACCACTGCACACTCCCCCATGGTCACATGGTCAAAATTCAGGACTTGGCAACTGGCCAACTTAGGACAGTCACAGTGTCCTGGGGTCTGTATGATCCCCTTTTGCGACCTTCTGACAAGCCAAACTGAATGGGGAAGCCAGATTCACTGAACAACCATCTTATTAACTGAACAACTGCAGTAGTCTTCACTAACAACGGTGGCAAGAAAGGTCATAAAATGGGGCAAACTCACTTAACAACTGTCTCGTTAGCAACATAAATTTTGGGTTCCATTGTGGCGTAAATTGAGGACTACCGTTTTGTATAAATGAAGCTTAGAGGAGTATGTATGTGAGTTGTGGTGTGCCACACATGTTGCCTATTTTATGCTCAGTGAGCATCTTTGAAAACGATTGAACAAAACGAAGAGGATTTTGAGAAACTCAGAGTACTGCAATCACCGAGCACATTTAACTAAGTCAGGAAAATATTTGCAGAGGCCAAATATACAACATGCTGAGTGGTTCTGCATTTGTCTTACTTGGTTTTGTGAGTGGGAGTAACTTAGTCTGTTATATAGGTTAAGCCTTGTAAGTTCATTTTAAGGTTCAGAATATTGCACCAAAAATGGATTAACTCAGTAACCTGATTAAATGTATGCGAGAGAACACAACAAACTTCAGTCCAGAATGAATCTGAGTAGTTCCCTAATTTATAAAGACTATGGTGTAGGTACTTAGAGAAGTTTGTACATGAATAAAACAATAGAATAGAATAGAATAGAATAGAATAGAATAGAATAGAATACTTTATTGGCCAAGTTGATTGGACACACAAGAATTTGTCTTGGTGTGCATATGCTCTCTGTATACAATAAAAAAAAAGATGCATTCATCAAGAATCATAAGGTACAACACTTAATAATAGTCATAGGGTATAATAAGCAATCAAATTAAATGGCCTCATATTCAATATAGAACAGAATTTCTCAACCTGGTGGCTTTAAGATGTGTGGACTTCAAGTCCCAAAATTCCCCAGCCAGCATGCCAGTTGGGCAAATCTAGAAGTTGAAGTCGACACACCTTAAAGCAAACTGCCTGGTGTTGGAAGAAATATCCTTCTGGGTTCAGTTCCAAGTGGGGAAAAAGACACTGGATTCATGGAAGTTGCTTGGAAAAAAGGTTAATGGTGGACAGGACCACATGCCTTGAAGCTCCTGACCGAAAAGGGAAGAGATGTTGAGAGTCTCTTGGTTTTACACCAACCTCTTGGTTGGGCCTCACCTTAGTGCTTCCTTTCTGTGTAAAAAATGTATCCATTGGCTGTCAGACTCCCAGGGACGGGGGTCTTAGCTAACTTTGTACACTTTGTCTGGACCACATGGCTTCACCTGAGTGCTGGGCTGATGCAATCTTCCCAGGTGCCATGTGGTGAGATGGGTAATCCTGTCATTTCCTGAGGGCCATGTCTTAATCCCATCACCCTGGAGCTGAAAAATCCCATCACCCTGGAGCTGAAAGGGGGAGCGGGCAGGGAACTGCAGGAAGCTGCTTCCTCTTTAAAACATGTTTCTCCTTTTCTCATCCAGGGAAATGTAATATTCTGCCTTTTTAACATTTCCTAGACTATTTCATTCTTCTAGGAGAGGGGTGGGTGCTAACTTTCTACACTGGGGAATTGAGGAAGTTGAAATCCCCACAGATTAAATGTGTGCCCACATTTGTGATGGTTGTCATGTCCTGTGGTCACGCGATTACCATTTGTGACCTTCACAACTGGCTTCTGACATACCGGTAGTCCTCAACTTACGACCACAATGGAGCCCAAAAATTATGTTGTTAAGTGAGACATTTGTTCAGTGACTTTTGCCCCGTTTGACAACATTTCTTGCCACAGTTGTTAAGTGAATCACTGCAGTGGATAAGTTAGTCACACGGTCATTAAGTGAATCTGGCTTCCCCATTGACTTTGCTTGTCAGAAAGTTGCAGAAAATAATCACATGACCCCGGGATGCTGCGATAGTCATAAGTATGAATCAGTTGCCAAGCATCTGAATTTTGATCACATGAACATGGGGTGCTGCAAAGGTTGTAACTGTGAATAATAGTCATGAGTCACTTTTTCAGCACTGTTGTAACTTTGAACAGTCACTAAACAAACTGTTGTAAGTCAAGGACTACCTTCATTCATTGGGGAAGCCATCAGGAAGTTGCAGGTTATGATCACATGGCATCTCAATTAATGACTTTGGATGAACGCAGCCAGCCATCACTGATATTGTTAAATCAGTTGCCATCGTGACCACTGAGTGATCAAGTTGGCAGTCTTGATTACAATCAGTAAGTGAGGATGACCATTATCTGTATAATGTATAACTGAACATTTGCCCACTTTATAGAAACAAAACCAGAGTCTTTTAGGTCAGGTGGGCAGCGTAGAACTTTAATAAAGAGAGGAATTAAATCCTTTGAGCCGAGTATGACTCCTGCAGATTTCGTGGATACACCCATATAGTTTTCTTGTTAACGATACGGAAATAGTTTCTCACTCTTGCCTTTTGGGGTGTTTTTTAAATTCTAGGTCTAATTCAGGGATATCTATCAAACTCTGTGGGCCAAATCCAAAAAGGGACAGGAAAGGAGAAAGGGAAAGAAGAAAGACAAAGAAAAAGAAGGAAAGATGGGAAGAGAAGAAAGAAGGACAAATAAGGAAAGAGGGGAAGAAGGTGGAAGGGAGAATGAAGAGGGAAGGTAGGAAAAGGAAGGAAGGAAGATTATAATGAGAGTGAGGGAAGTCCTTCCCTCAGGATTTCTGAGGGCAGTCCTGCCTCCCACCACAGGTGCCCCTAACATGAATGACGTTAAGCTGGCCACACTCACCCCAGCCACACACCCCAGCCACTCACCCAGCCATGGCTACCCTGACCCTCCAAGGTCAAACACAACCCTCATGTGGCTCTCAATGAAATTGAGTTTGACATCCCTGGTCTAGTTTATCACTTAGAGATTTCTGGGTGGTCTCCCATTCATCCACTAGCCAGGCCTGATGCTGCTTGGCTTCTGAGCTTAGATAGGTTTGCACTGTGCTGCTACTGCTATCTACTGAGAGAGTCCCTATGCTTTAAAAGCTGATAGGAACAAGTCGGCTTTTATGAACAGTCTGAAAAAAACAGGGAAACAGAATGATAATTCTGGGTTGCATTGAGTTCCATTGTCCCAACAGCCCCATCACCAGATTTGAGTTCCTTGGGCCCATTCTCTTGAACTCAGAAACTACCCAAGCAAATGACCTCATGAAGTTGTTGTCAGGATTCTGGCAGTTACCCCAATTAAATCATGAGTCTCGAGCCAAACTTCCAGAACTTCAAAAGGATTTATTGAGAGTTAACATGCCGGCATGACCTGGGTGTAGCCAACTCTGAGACACATAATTCATTGTCACCCTTGACCCTGGTTTTTTTCCCACCCCTCTGAGTGTATCATAATTCATATTCTCCAATGGGACACATCCATAGCCAAGAGTTATCACTCATGTTCTCCAGTTAGATATTTGTGAGGCAGAAACTTCAGTCACCTAGTTATTATCTTTGAAAAACTATGTATAGAATACACTTTTGATTTCCAAGCTGCCGCACTGCTCTTTCAAACCCCTTTCCCCTCTTCCTTTCTGTTGGTAACTCTAAAAAGACCATAAAAATATTTTATGAGTTGACAGTTGTTTTGGTCCAATATAGGTCTTTTGAAAGTAGCCCTTTCTCTCTTTTTCAGTGTGCGGTCAAACTCGCCAAGATGGTGGGCTATGTCAGCGCCGGGACGGTGGAATATCTTTACAGCCAGGATGGGAGTTTTTACTTTTTGGAGCTAAACCCTCGGCTTCAGGTCGAGCATCCTTGTACAGAAATGGTAGCGGACGTCAACCTGCCTTCTGCTCAACTCCAAGTAAGTAGAGAAGATCTGGTGGGAAGGATGAAGCTACCATAGTTGCTAAGCCTGGGCCAATCTGCAGATTTCAGCTGGAATAACCAGTTCTTCCAAAATCTTGAGCAGGCGGGAAGAGGTGTTTTTTTTTTTTGGGGGGGGGGGGGGGGGNGGGGGGGGGGGGGGGGGAAGGGATTTGTTTCAAATTTTGCAAGAAGTGAGTCATTCTGGACTTGGAACAAGATCAGAGTGCTGATAAGGCAAGGGAAAAGTTGTGGCTTTGGAAAGTGTAGTGTTACGTTAGGGAAAACCTCTCCCTGGTTGTTTTGAAACAGGAGGGTGTATTTTCAGATGAGGGGAACATTTTGGGACTCGGTATTTCAATCGGTGTGTAATGGAGGCGAACTTGACTTTGTAGAGAGGTTATGAGCTTCTGAGGTCTTTCTTCAGAAAATGCTGCTGTTGTACTTTTTTTAAAAAATAAAAGTCTGGAAACCACTTATGGACTTTTTGATGAAAATGGAAAACAAAAATGAAGATTTATGGTTTGACGCTTGAAAAAGGATTAATTAAGGAACTGAAGGGGTTTTTGTAATACCAAGAGGAAGAAAGGATAATTAAGTTTCTTTATAACTGTAAATCAGAAGTTGCTTATTTTTCTTGTTTCTTTAACTATTTTTCTTTTACTCTCACTTTGTTTTGCTTTTTCCTTTCCTTTCCTTTCCTTTCCTTTCCTTTCCTTTCCTTTCCTTTCCTTTCCTTTCCTTTCCTTTCCTTTCCTTTCCTTTCCTTTCCTTTCCTTTCCTTTCCTTTCCTTTCCCTTCCCATACCCTCCCCTCCCCTTCCTTTCCTTTCTTTTCCTTTTATTCTGTCTCCTCTTTCCCTCCCCTTATTCTCCTTTCTTCCTTCCTCCCTCCCTTCCCTTATTCTCCTTCCTTCCGTTCCTCCCTTATTATCCTTCCTTCCTTCCTCCCTCCCTCCCTTCCTCCCTCCCTTCCTTTATTTTTCCTTTACATTTGCAACCCTTATGTAGGTTTCTTAATAAAAACTGCAGAAAAAGAACAATAAATGATGTGTATTTAAAAAGTATTGTTTTCTTCTTTGATATTCATTCATGCATTTATTTATATTCTATACCCATAATTGTTTACTGATAACCAGGGTATTATGAACAAATATAGTTCATTATTATGACTTATTCTAATTGCACACCACCAAATCAGTAAAGATTCATGACACTCTGCAACTATACCGATAAACAACCATACCATCAAAGCATTGCCTCTTGACAAAATCCTAGATTTTTAAAAAATCTTGAGCAGAAGATACCTTTGCCATTCTTCTTTTACAATCAATAAGCGTTTCCTTAAGTCTTCTTTGTTACAAACCTTTGAAGTAGCAGCATCACCATATTTGAAGTTAATGATGTGCCAGTGACAATTCCAATTGTTCTAACTTAGCATTTCCCATCATGTAATCTGAATAATGTACTCTGCAATGGAAGTTAAATAAATAAGGAGATCATTATACAATCCTGGCACATTTCTCAACTTTGTACCATTTCAGTTGTTCCGTACAGGTAATCCTTGAATTTATGACCACAATTGAGCCTAATATTTCTGCTGTTAAGTGAGACATATGTTTTGCCCCATTTTACGCCCTTTCATGCCACAGTTGTTAGGTGAATCACTGCAGTTTATACATTAGTAACACAATGGTTAAGTGAACCTGGCTTCCCCTTTGACTTGGCTTGTCAGAAAGTCACAAAATGTGATCACATGACCTTGGGACACTGCAGTCGTCATAAATATGAGTCACTCGCCAAGGATCTGAATTTTGATTACCATGGAGATGCTGCAGTGGTCATAAGCATGAAAAATGGTCGTAAGTCACTTTTTCCAGTGCTTATGTAATTTCAAATGGTCACCAAGTGAACTTCGTAAGTGGAGGACTATATCTGTGTTCTATTCTGACTCTTACTTCTTGGCCTTCATACACATTTATCAATCGGTAGGTGAGGTGGCCCGGGATCTCCAGATTTTCAATGGCTGTCCACAAATGGTTGCAACCTAGAACAGGGGTGTCAAACTGGATTTCTTGGCGGGCCAAATCAGCAATATAATTGTCCACTGTGGGCCAGCCAGGGGGAGGAGGAGGAGAGAAAATGGACGCCCTCCTGTAGCACCCTGCCAGCCAAAATGGGCCACAGGCGGGGGCATGGCAGCCGTTGCATGCCCCATTTTTGGCATGGGCAGCTTCCTGCAGCACCCTGCCGACCAAAACGCCATGTTTGGCCGGCAGGGTGCTGCAGGAGGCTGTCCAGGCTGAAAATGGGCTCCGCAGGGGCTGCCCATGGCCCCCTCATGGCCCATTTTTGCTAGCAGAAGCACCAACCGCAGGCCAGTCTTTTGTTATTTCTAGGTCCCCTCAGGCTGGATCTAACCACCCCATGGACCATATCCAGGCCACGGGCCTTGAGATTGACACCCCTGGCCTAGAAGATCAAAAGCCTTCGTGTAATGAAATATCTCTCTTTCCTTCAGCACTACATTTTATTTTTGACTGAAAATAAGGGGTGGAAATCTGTCTCAGTCCGGCTTCAAAAGCATTCTGCGCTCTACCAATAAAGGGCCAAAAAATATATCCTTCAAAAAAGCTAGAACTTTTAAATGTAGTGATAAAAGGTCTCCGCAAAATAGATCAGGAAATTATCACTATTGGTGATGGTCTGATTGGTTTAAAATTCCCTTGCTGCCTGGGGAATTGTGGGAGTTGAAGTCCACACACTTTAAAGTCACCAAAGTTTAAGAAACACGGATTTAAAGAGTTAATGCAGGTAGATATTTTTCCTTCATTCACTTCCGTTTAGTGCTTGTTCAAAGTTACAACAGCATTGAAAAAAGTTAGTTGTGACCGGTTTTCATATTTAATGACCATTGCGGCATCCACATGGCCATGTGACCAGAATTTGGACACTTGGCAACTGACTCATATTTATGACAGTGGTCAGATACACTTATAACAACCGTATTACTAACTTAGCAACTGCAGTTATTCATTTAAGAACTGGGTCAAGTAGGGTTATAAAATGAGAGGGAGGGAGGGAGGGAGGGAGGCTCTCTCTCTCTCTCTCTCTCTCTCTCTCTCTCTCTCTCTCTCTCTCTCTCAGAGAAAGAAAACAACACAGATGTTGGGACACTTATGTTCAGTGGTGACAGTGGAAGATCTTTCTCTTCTGCACCTAAATATGACAAAGGCTGTATTTTCCTTTTTTTTTTTCCAGATTGCAATGGGAATTCCTCTTCACAGGATCAAAGATATCCGGGTCATGTATGGGGCTTCCCCCTGGGGGGACACCCCTATTGACTTTGACAGCTCGGCCCATTTGCCTTGTCCACGGGGTCATGTGATCGCAGCCCGTATCACCAGTGAGAACCCTGATGAGGTGAGCCTTCCTATATTTCTGCCATTTTGTCCTCGTGATTAAGGCACTGGGCTGAAAAACAGAAGGCTATGAGTTCAAGTCCTGCCTTAGCCATGAAAGCCAGCTGAGTGATTTTGAGACAGTCCTTTTCTCTCAGCCCAACCCGCCCCACAGGGTTGTTGTTATGAGGAAAATAGGAAGAAGAAAGTGTGTTGGCTATATTCGCCACGTTGACTTATTTGCAAAGATAATGTTCTGACCTGTGCTTCCCAAGATCATGAAGCAGAATCCTCATCCCAATAAATCCTCTTTTATTTAGGTTAAAGGGAATTCCTCTCTAGCAAAGTCCCAACAAACAGTTTTTCATGAGATTTCACAACTATAAACAGGCTTGGAGAGTTGCCAGGCTGATATCTTCCAAATCTTACAGTCACACTGTAGCAGCAATTACTTGGCAAGAAATCAGGAACAGATCTTCAACCTATTAATTTAAACTAATTGTCCTCTGCAAACACCACTCCCCTTTCACTCCTCTTTATTCCTTATGGAAGGGGCCATTCACCGTCCACCTGAGCCTTTACTTCTGAGTTGACCCTTGTTCATTAACTGTTCCCTTCTCCTGGCAACTCTGTGCATGTGCATACTGGGAACAGGCTCCAGCTGTTCTTATGCCCCACTGATCTCCGACTCCGAAGGCAGCTGATAACTGTCGGANATGTGCATACTGGGAACAGGCTCCAGCTGTTCTTATGCCCCACTGATCTCCGACTCCGAAGGCAGCTGATAACTGTCGGATGGCCCTGGCCCCATCTCTGCCTCCGATGCAGAGCACTCATCAGAGCCTTCCCCAGACTCCAGGACTGGCCCATGCTTCCCCCCAACCTCCTCACTGTCCGAGTCTGCTGCCAGTTCCGCTAGCTTCTGGCAGGCCACAACAGATAATAAAGATGGGATCATCTTCTCTCAGCCCAACCCACCTTGCAGGGTTGTTGTTATCAGGAAAACAAGAAGACAAAGGTGTATTGCCTTTAAATTAACCGCCTTGAATTATTTGTAAAAATAATGAAAGTGGACTATAAAAAAATACAAATCTATAGGAAGTGGAGTTTTCCTTGAGTTGAAGTCCACATATCTTAAACTTGCTGGTTGGGGGATTCTGAGAGTTGAAGGCCACACATCCTAAAGTTGCTGCTAAGGTTGAAAAAGTATGTTTCCCTGTGGATATTTCTCTTACCCTGTTAAAAATGATGACTTTTAAAATGAATAATTCCAATGCAGTCAGATGTGGGTCTGTGTATATATGTGTGTGTGTTTAAAAACCAACGTTCCATTGTATATTCCAGGGATTTAAACCCAGTTCTGGAACAGTCCAAGAATTGAACTTTCGCAGTAATAAGAACGTCTGGGGTTATTTCAGCGTGGCTGCCGCAGGAGGCCTTCATGAATTTGCAGACTCTCAGTTCGGCCACTGTTTCTCTTGGGGAGAAAACCGTGAAGAAGCCATCTCGTAAGTAAGAAGGAGCAGGGAGAAATGCTTCTCTCTTCTCTTGATTTCTCTGCTGATTGCAGAAGAATCGGGTGGTTTGATCTCCTTTGGCTTAGTTGCCTGCACGGAATTATATTTTTACAGATTAGTCCTTGATTTACATAAAACCAGGGGTGGGCTTCAAACATTTTAGCAATGGGTTCTCTGCTTGGTTGCTGGGTGGGAGTGTCCATGGTGGGAGTGGCCTAGTCTTTTTGCCCTCCCCAGGCTCCTGAGGCTTTCTGTGAGCCTCCGGGAGGGTGAAAACAGCTTCCCTGGGCTCCGGAGGCTCTCTGGAGGCTGGAAATGACCCCATTTCCAGCTTTCTTGAACTTCTGGAAGGCCCGTTTTTCACCCTCCCCAAGCCTCCACACGCGCCCTGCCCTTACCTGCATCCAAAATGGGCCACGTGGGGACTCCTGGGACAGGCGGAGTGGGATGGGCGGGGCCAGCCAGAAGTGGGATTTGGGGGTTCTCTGAATGATAGAGAATCTTAGCTGGGGGGGTCTCCCGAACCCCTGCGAACCCCCAGCAGCCCATCCCTGCTTACAACCATTTGTTTAGTGGCTGTTCAGAGTTACAGTGGCATTGAAAAAGTAACTTACGACTGGTCCTTACACTTATGACTGTTATGGCATGTATCTATGACGGTTGCAGCATCCCAGGATCATCTGATCGCCATTTGTGGCCTTCCCAGCTGACTTCTAATCAGCAAAGTTAATGAAAGCAGCCAGATTCACTTAATGTCCACATGATTCCTGTGACAAATGCAGTGATTCACTTAACCTTGGCAAAAGAAGGTCATAAAATCAGCACAATTCACCTCACAACCACCTTGCTTATAAATGGATATTCCAGTTCCGGTTGTGGTTGTAAGTGAAGCACTTACCTGCACTCATCTGAGTGCAGTTATTACCAGAGTAGACAAAGGTAATCCTTGACTTACAACCATCCATTTAGTGATCAAAGTTACAAGAGCACTGACAAAAATGACGTATGACCCTTTTTCACACTTATGACTGTTGCAGCATCCCCATTCAGATACTTGCTACCTGATATATACAGTTAGTCCTCGACTTATGACTGCAATTGAGCCCAAAATTTATGTTGCTAAGTGAGAAATTTGTTAAGTGAATTTTACCCCATTTTATGACTTTTCTTGTCACAATTGTTAAGTGAATCACTGCAGTTGTTAAATTAGTAAGACAGTTGTTAAGTGAATCTGGCTTCCCGATTGACTTTGCTTGTCGGAAGGTTGCGAAAGGGGATCATGTGACCCTGGGATGTGGCAACCTATTGTAAATGTGAGTCATCCAAATATAAACCATGTGACCATGGGGTGCTGCAATGGTCATTCAGTCACTTTTTTCAGTGACATTGTGACTTTGAATGCTCACTAAGCGAACTATTTTAAGTCGAGGACTGCCTGTACTTATGACAGCTGAAGTGTCACCAGAATCATGTGATCAGTTTTTGAAACCTTCTGACAAAGTCAATGGGGAAGCCAGATTCACTTAGCAACTGTGTTACTAACTGAACAACTGCAGGGATTCGCTTAATAACTGTGGCAGGGAAGGCCCGTCAAATAAGACAAAGTTCACTTTACACCTGTCTCACTTAACAACATAAGTTTTGGGCTCAATTGTGATCGTAAGTTGAGGACTGTCTGTACTACAGTAGTTTTTAAATAAAACATCTTGTTATAATAGACCAGGGGTCTCCAAACTTGGCAACTCTAAGACTTGTGGACTTCAACTCCCAGAATTCCTCAGCCAGAATAAGATTTGTAGACTTCAACTTCCAGAATTGTCCAGCCAGCATGACTAGCTGAGGAATTCTGGGAGTTGAAGTCCACAAGTCTTTAAATGTTTCTATTTATAATTTTTTTTTTTTTTTTAAACAAATCTTTATTTACATTAATGGCATTCGTGTTGTTATTAATACATATATCTCCTTTTATACCTAAACATCAATTTTTATTTCTATCTTCCACCCATTTGTACCACCTATCCCAAACTGCATCATAGTCCGAATCATCTTTGCCTTTTAGTTCCACTTTGAATTTATCCATTTCCGCATAGTCCATTATTTTTTATATCAGGTTTTCTTCAGATGGTATCTTTTCTTTTTTCCATCCCTGTGCGAAGGCTATTCTCGCCACTGTTATAATATGTATAATGATGTATTGGATGACCTTGCTAAATTTTCCCTTAATTATTCCTGGTAAAAATATTTCTGGTTTGAGTTCTAATTTATTATCTGTAATGTCTAATAGCCATCTTTGTATCCTCATCCAATATTTTTTAACTTCTGGGCATTGCCACCACATATGGAAAAAAGTTCCTTCTTTATGTTTACACATCCAACATTCTACTTTTGTATTTGGATACATTTTAATCAGTCTTGCTGGAGCTAGGTGCCATCTACAGAACATTTTGGACTGATTTTCTTTAAATGTTGTTGACAATGTCAATTTATAGTTACCAATCCACATTTTTCCCCAATCCTCTCAATTTATATTGTGACCTATGTGTTTTGCCCAGGCAATCATTGACCCCTTATATTTGAAAGGTTTAAGTATTTAAAATAAGGAAAACCTGAGAGATTGGTGTAAGTTATAAAACAGAAGTTCACACATCTTAAAGTTGCCAAATTTGGAGACTCCTGTTGTAGATCTTTCAGGACCAGGAACTGGATGCAGCCTCCAGGATGGAAGAGGAGTGAAAGGTAGTCTGGTGATATTCTCCAGTTTATTCTCAGACTTGATTGCCTTTTTTAAAAATCTTCAGAAATATGGTTGTTGCTCTGAAAGAACTGTCCATTCGAGGCGACTTCAGAACCACTGTGGAGTACTTGATTAAGCTGCTTGAAACGGAAAGCTTTCAGCACAACCGCATTGACACTGGTTGGCTGGACCGACTGATTGCAGAGAAAGTGCAGGTAATCTTCTTCTAGCACAGAAAGGGACAGAATAGATCCAAAAAGAAAAACTGCAACCTTTTAATGTGGGTTATCTGTCTGTAGGAATGTGCTAAATAGATCCCATTCTACCGATGGAAGATAATATTTGTAGCTCAGGGTTCAGCTGTGGAAACCTTGGTGCTTTCTGAGCTTGGAGGTTTTCTTGCAGATGTTGCATGACTAACTAGGGAACATCATCAGTGCTGGAAGGGAGTGGGGTTTGTGGGGAGATGGAGGAGGAGGAGGGAGAGGAGGAGGAGGAAGGAAGAAGCAGAGGAAGAGGAGGAGGAGGAGAGGGGAAGGAGGAGGAAAAGAAGAAGAAGAGAAGGAGAGGAAGAAGAAGGAGAAGAAGGAGAAGGCGAACAAGAAGAACTAGAACAAGAACAAGAAGAACAAGAAGAAGAAGAACAAGAAGAACAAGAAGAACAGAGGACACCTAGTTTGGTGGTTTTATTGCAGATGTTTCATGACCCAACAAGATAACAACATCAGTGCTAGGTTGATGTTCCTGCAAATTTCTCTCATCTGCCTGCTTTGATGTCCATATGTGGTGCCAACAGAAGCGAATATTTGTAGTTCAGGGTTAAACCCTGGGGTCCTTGGTGCTCTCTGAGCTTGGTTGCATTCTTGCAGATGTTTCATTACCCAACTAGGTAACATCATGGGCATTGATGATGTTACCTATTTTGGAAATAAAACTTCTGTGAGAAAACCACCAAGTGCAGAGAGCACTGAGGATCCCTCAGATTGCGTGCTGGTGAACTCTCCAAATGTGTCCAATTGGGCAGTTATGTTTGGCCATTGGAAAAGTAGAAAGTTCTCCAGATGATTGAGTAGGCCTCAGTAAAACAGGAGGCACACAAGAAGGAAGGAGGAGGGGGAAAACTTAAGTTAGAACAGATTAAGAAAAAGATATTGGCAGAATAGAGAAGAATGCTGAAGAACTTTGAAGCTAAGCATGGCTAAAGGAACTACTTCATTGGGCTTAAAATACTCATTTTAGTCCTTTTTTCTAAAGCAACTGAAAAGTTGACAATTGGTGATACTAAAGGTTGAGCCATGGGCTGCTTCATCCTTAATTTACAAATATAAAGAAGTATTTTTTTTAATGGCCTCTTCCTCTCTTTTTCATCTAGGCAGAGAGACCAGACACCATGCTGGGAGTGGTGTGTGGGGCCCTACATGTGGCTGATGTCAGCCTGCGGAATAGCATCTCCAACTTTCTCCACTCCCTGGAGAGGTAAAAACCAGATTTTCAGCACTGGCATTCCTTAAAACTTCCTGTTCGTCGCCTTGTCTCTAGAGTTCTTTCCTTGAATATGTTCTAAAGGCCCGGTCCCACTGGCCGACGGACGCAAAACGTATGCATAAAGGACACAGCGGACGAGCAAAATTTCGGGGGTGGCTCCATCCGTTGTCATTTGCTCCAAAAAGTGGCAAAAATTTGCATAAACAAATGCAAATGGAAAAGAACGGACGTGGGTAGTATGTAGCGGGGATGTTAAACGGATGTTCATAGGAAGCCTAGCGGATGAAAGTGGATGGAAATGG
Source organism: Laticauda laticaudata (assembly GCA_004320025.1). Taxonomy (NCBI): domain Eukaryota; kingdom Metazoa; phylum Chordata; class Lepidosauria; order Squamata; family Elapidae; genus Laticauda; species Laticauda laticaudata. Next base: position 15,939 of record BHFT01052473.1, read on the forward strand.
ATGACACCTCCGAAGGGGTTCCGGGGGAGAATTTCAAAGCGGACGCAAAGCAGATGAAGTGGATGCATCACGTATGCCGAAAGGAAAGAAAGGGGATGCCGCGCGGATGTATAGCGGATGCAAACTGTTCATTGCGCATCCTTTCTATTTCCGTGTTACTAACGCTGTGTAGACGTTCCGTGTCCCTTTTGTTTCCTCCCTCTTTCCATTTTCAGCTGCAGCGGATGTGAGTTGGGGGGATGGCCAGAGGATGCAGAGAGGATACAGCGGATGTTTAACGGATGATAACGGACATAGAACGTTTGTTGCCCGTATATGTCGTGGATTTACATTGTACACAGCGGAAAGTTCATCCGTTCACAAAGTTTTGTGCAGCTCAAAACTTCTTGCGCGGATGAAATCGCAGTGGACGGATGCTCGACGGATAGAGCGTATGAAACATGTATGCAATGAGCACACAACGGATGCATAGCGTTTTCCAACGGATGGCAAGCTTTTTTTAATGTTTTACATCCTTTTTGCATCCATAAGTGCAGTGGGACAGGGCCTTAAGCGATCTTGCAGAATTGGTGGTGGAGAAGATATAAGCTTGTCAAACTCACAAAGTCATACAGGGATGATTTCCTCGAGAATAGTGGCCTATTGAGAGCCAGTTTGATATAATGGTTAAGGCATCAGACTAGAAACTGGGAGATTGTGAGTTCTAGTCCCAACTTTAGACATGAAAGCTGACTGGGTGACTTTGAGCCAATCACCAGGAGACTGAGTTCTAGTCCCACTTTAGGCATGAAAGTTGGTTGGGTGACTTTGAGCCAATCACCAGGAGACTGTGAGTTCTAGTCCTGCCTTAGGTGTGAAGAAAGCTGGGTGATCTTGGACCAGTCACTTTTACCCAACGAATGGCTGTTGAAATGATATAAATTAAAATATACTTCAAAATACTGAGGAAATAGGAAGTCTCCACCTGGCTAATTTGGCTGCTAGTCAAGTCTATCTGGGAAGGGAATCCCCTAAAGGGGGAGCCCCACACCACCAAAGGCTCTCCCCTTGTAGAGACCCACTCCCCCTCCTTCAGTAAGGAGAGCCTGGAGGAGAAAAACCTCTTTTGTGAGCTATAATTAGGTCCTGTAGAGGCCTGCAATCTTTTAGCCTTACCTTTTAGTTAGAAGGTTAACTATTTCTTGCAAAACTGTTGGCAGGAAATGGAGTGCTGTTGTTAATTCTTCTCTTCCAGGGGTCAAGTTTTACCTGCCCATACATTATTGAACATAGTGGACGTGGAACTCATCTACGAAGGGAAGAAATATGTACTAAAGGTAATGTTGCACCAGATACACAGCTAAGCTGCAGAAGAGTTTGGACAACCATTTGTCTGAAATGGTCTGGGGCAGGGGTCTTCAAACTTGACACCTTTCAGACTTGTGGACTTCCACTCCCAGAATTCCTCCTCCTCCAGTCATGTTAACTCAGGAATTCTCAGACTAGAATTCCACAAGTCTTCAAACTTGTCAAGTTTGAAGACCCCTGCATTAAGGGTTGCTCAAAAGTTGTGGCATGCCTTGGGGATTGTAAATATATTATGCTAAGTCAAGGTTGACTCAGTCTTCCGACCTTGCAAGATCAGTAAAATGAGGACCCAAGATTATTGGGAGCAATAGGCTGACTCTGTAAACTGCTTGGATCAGGCTGTAAAGTGGCATATAAGTCTATAAGTCAGGGGTCTTCAAACTTGACAGTTTTAAGACCTGTGGATGTCCACTCCCAGAATTCCTCCTCCTCCAGTCATGTTAGTTCAGGAATTCCAGGAGTTGGAAGTCCACAAGTCTTAAACTTGCCCAGTTTGAAGACCCTTGGCATAGGGTTTCTTGTCTGAGAAGGGGGTTGGGCTAGAAGACCTCTAAAGCCCCTTCCAACTTTGTTATTCTGCTTAGGAGTGATGGTGGCTGGAGAAACAGAACTTTTGAACAGAATAGACGTGTTCATAGTCAATTCTAAAAAATAATTGGTAAAGGAAAGCAAGGTTGCAAATCCATAGTGAGAGTGAGTGGGGGCGGTCCTTGACTTACAACAGTTCATTTAATGATGGTTTGAACTTATTATGGCGCTGAAAAAAGTAACATGACCGTTTTCTACACTTACAACCATTGCAGCATCCCCAGGGTCACGTGATCAAAATTCAGATTCTTGGCGATTGATTCATATTTATGATGGTTGCAGTGTCCAGGCGTCATGTGATTTCCCCCATTGTGATCTTGTGACCAGCAAAAAGTCAATGGGGAAGCCAGATTCACTTAACAAGCAGGTTACTAACTTAACGGCTGCAGTGATCAGCTTAACAACTATGGCAAAAAAGATCGTAAAATGGAGCAAAACTCACACAATTAGCTGTGTTGCTTAGTAACATACATCCTGGGCTCATTTGTGGTCGTAAGTCGAGGACTGCCTGTATATAATCCTGTTTTTTACCGAGTAAACAAGGTAGCGAGAAAGAGCTCTCCCAAAGAAGATCAAGCTTTTTTGGGAGAAGCTTGCGAGGTTAGAGATTTTTACCCAAGGAAGTCCACCAAACCAATGGCTAGGAGCAGGAACTGTACAGCCACAATATCATTTCTGCATGAGGATCTCTTGGGAAGTTGCTTTGGGCTGGGAAGAAAGCTTCCTCCTCAGGTGTGAGCTGAGGTGCCACCCAAAATCATCCTAAGAAGGTTGAGATGTTCTCTTATTATAAAGTGTTAATACCACTTTATAAGGCCTTGGTAAGGCCTCACTTGGAATACTGCATCCAGTTTTGGTTGCCACGATGTAAAAAAGATGTTGAGGCTCTAGAAAGAGTGAAGAGAAGAGCAACAAACAGAATTAGAGGACTGGAGGCTGAAGAATGTTGCAGGAATTCGGTATGTCTAATTTAATGAAAAGAAGGACTAGGAGTGATATGATAGCAGTCTTCCAATATCTCAGGGGATGCCCCAAAGAAGAGGGAGTCAAGCTATTCTCCAAAGCACCTGAAGGCAGGACAAGAAGAAATGGAAGGAAACTAATCAAGGAGAGAAGCAACATAGAACTAAGGAGAAATTTGCTGACACAGAATAATTAATCACTTGCTTCCAGAAATTGTGAATGCTCCAACATTGGAAGTTTTTAAAAAGAGATGTTGGATAACCATTTGTCTGAAGTGATGTAGGGTTTCCTGCCTAAGCAGGGGGTTGGACTACAACAAGAGTCAGTACAACAAGACTACAACTTGGTAAGTTTATGACTTGTGTGCTTCAACTCCCAGAATTCCTGAGCTAACATGACTGGAGGAGGAATTCTGGGAGTTGAAGTCCACAAGTCTTAAAGCTATCAAGTTTGAAGACCCCTGGACAAGAAGACCTCCAAGGTCCCTTCCAACACTGTTATTCTATTCTATTCTATTCTATTCTATTCTATTCTATTCTATTCTATTCTATTCTATTCTACTTCTTGCTCTTCTCTTTCTCACAGGTAGCTCGGCAGTCTCCAAACTCCTATGTTGTCATCATGACCGGTTCCTGCGTGGAACTTGACGTTCACCGGCTAAGTGATGGAGGCCTCCTTTTGTCCTATGATGGGAGCAGCTACACAACCTACATGAAAGAAGAAGTGGACAGGTAACCTTGGATGTTTCCAGGGATGCTTGCAAGCAGAGGAACAGACCCCAGCATGCCATCCTCTAAAGGTTTTGAGGATGGTCCCCAAAAGGTCCTTCAACTTTATAACATTCATTGTGACCAAAAGAAGATATTATCCAATCCATAAATGGGCAGTCGTCATACTTCCCTTCAAAATCAAATGAAAGAGGATCAAATTCAAGCAATGATGCTTTAGAGGCATTCATAATCATGTTGTGGTTTGCCGGCAGCTTGTGCAGACAGCAGCGGAGTCGGACAGTGGGAAAGAAAGAGGATCAGTCTGGGACTCAGACAAGGATCCTGCGTCTGATGCAGAGATGGGGCCTGGACCATCTGGGATGGGGTGCTGCCTCCAGAGCCTTTGGAGTCTGGCAGTAGCAAGGCAGAGGACCCAGGGGAGCCTGTTCCCAGTGCGTGGGTGTGCAGAGCTGCTAGCAGGCGAGAGCAGTCATACCTCATTTTTTTCAGTGCTGTTGGAACTTCAGTCACTCACTAAATGAACGGTTGTAAGTTGAGGACTACCTGGAAGAGGTTTTGGTGTCTACTCCCACCTGCCACTCCTCCCCCCTTGAGCTGAACATACAACTGATGTGGAAATAAGGAGCATAGTTCCGAGCCTAAAGTAGAACCAGGGTCCAGTAGTAGGTGCCAGCCATATACTTTCTGTCCCGAGGTCAAATCCTGGATTGTTTTAGAGGAAGCTAATCAAGAACCAAGGTTTTGACCTAGGCTTCCCCAAAAAGGACAAAGCAGACTCTTTGTCCCGGCAAAACCCCTTATATTAAACGAAGGTGAATTTCTTTCATTCATATTCAGCCAAAAGCCTGGCAAACAGTCTTTCAAGGGTATCATTAGGAGCACAGACCTTATCTAACTTGGAGAGCTGCCAAGTAAATAATTTCAAACTCAGTGCTAACAAGGAAGGACTCAGCATAGAATCTTTCAGATGCACAGACAGATCTTCATACTGCTGCAACGAACGAATTGTTTCCTGCCAAAAGCCCCTTTCCCTTTTGCTCCTCTTTTAATCGCTCTGGGAGGGGCCATTCACCGTCCACATGTGGCTTTACTCCTATGACGACTCTTAGTTCATAATTGTCCTTTTCTTTTGGCAGTTCTGCACATCTGCAGGCTGGGAACCGGCTCCAGCTGCTCCTGCCTCACTCCTGTCCAACTGTTCCCAAGGCAGCTGATCCCTGCCAGACTGCCCTGGCCCCATCTCTGCCTCTGACGCAGAGCCTTCCCCCGAGCCTTCCTCAGCCTTTCAGGAGTGGCCCATGTTGCTCCCCAACCACCTCACTGTCCCACTCTGCTGCCAGCTCCGCTAGCCACCAGCGGGCCACAACAATAAGGAAGGCCCACAGAGCCTCTAAGGGTGGGGCTGTATCTCTGCTGTCTTATCAATATCTTAACTTTAGGGTTTGTGAATCTTCCATTCTGTATGCCTTTAATCTTGCTAAGGAAAATTCCACAGCACCCTGGCCCCCACCCCAATAAAACTTTTTTTTTCCAAGAAGCAAATAGACTTTCTGGTTTTTCTTTGAAGACGTTTCGCTTCTTATCCAAGAAGCTTCTTCAGCTCCGACTGGAGGGTGGTGAAAATGGAAGGATTGACCAGCAATCAAATGACCAGTTGTCTGCAAGGAGGATAAATCTTTCCATTCAGAGGTGCTATTCAGCAGGTTCTGACCAGTTCTAGAGAGCCAGTAGCAGAAAATTTGAGTAGTTTTGAGAACCGGCAAATCCCACCTCTGACTGGCCTCACTCCCATTTATTTTCTGCCTCCCAAGTCGCAGCTGATTGGCTGGGTCTTCTTTGGTTGCCCTGCACAGGAGAACGGAGCTGGAAAGCAGGTTAGTGGGGTGGGGAGGGAATGGAGAATTNCTGGGTCTTCTTTGGTTGCCCTGCACAGGAGAACGGAGCTGGAAAGCAGGTTAGTGGGGTGGGGAGGGAATGGAGAATTTACAGTATCCTTCCCCTGCCAAACCCACCAAGACATACTATACACACCAAGCCACGCCCACAGAACCAGTAGTAAATTTTTTTGAATCCCATCACTTCTTTCATTCCCCACCTTCCAGTCAGAGCTGAAGAAGCTTCTTGGATGAGAAGCAAAGCATCTTCAAAGGAAAACCAGAAAATCCAGTTGCCTCTTGGAAAAATAAAAAGCACATTCTCAAGGATGCAATCTTGAAAAATAGATGTCCGAAAATGGATTCCATCCCCCTTTTCCTTCTAAGCTTGATTTCCACTTCCTGAATTGAATCTATATTGGACAAGGACTCTGAGGACCTGTTGTCTGATCTTTCGTCGGGATATTTGAAAATGGGACAAAATTCACTTAACAACTGGTTTGCCTCATGCTCAAATTTTAGGTTCAATTGTGGTCGTAAGTCAAGGACTACCTGCACTGTACTTTCCATTGCAGTCTTATCCTTGTTAGATCACCCAGAGTCAGAGTGAGTTGGGTATCCATATGAATATTCTTAATAAAGAAATAAAATTTTCTGTGTAGACATTTTTGGTACATATTTTGGGCTTTCTGTCTCTCCTGCTCAGGTATCGCATCACCATTGGCAATAAAACTTGTGTGTTTGAGAAGGAAAATGACCCATCGATTCTTCGATCCCCCTCAGCCGGGAAACTCATCCAATACGTGGTGGAAGATGGCGGACATGTCTTTGCTGGGCAATGCTTTGGTGAAATTGAGGTAAAAAAAAAACACCTTGTGAGCCTGTTAGACTGGTCTTCTTGGGAAAACCTTGTGATAAGGAACAAGCACACACTCAAAAGCAGAAACAGTTTCTATCCACATGCTTATTCAATCTCTCTCTTAATCTCTTAATCTCTCTTAATCAAAGTGAGATTGATTTTGGTTTGAATGTCCCAAAGGTGCACCTGGATTTTCTTTCCTTTCCTTTCCTTTCCTTTCCTTTCCTTTCCTTTCCTTTCCTTTCCTTTCCTTTCCTTTCCTTTCCTTTCCTTTCCTTTCCTTCCCTTCCCTTCCCTTCCCTTCCCTTCCCTTCCCTTCCCTTCCCTTCCCTTCCTCTCCTCCCTTCTCCTCTCCTCTCTTCCCCTCTCCTCCCCCTTTCTCTTTCTTTCTTTATTTTTGATTGAAAACATTTCATTTCTCATCCAAGAAGCCCCCTCAGCTCTGACTGGATGGTGCAGAATGGAAGGATTAATATTCTTTATAGACAGTTGGTCATTTCCATTCTCTTAGAGCGTCATTGTTGAGGCCATTTGCACTACTCAAGTGACCCTGAGGACACAGATAAACCTCCAAGGAGCCTCAAGGACTCTCTAAAAAGAATGCAAATTACCAGCTGTCTGCAAGGAGTAGAACTCCTTCCATTTCCCCACCATCCAGTCAGAGCCCAAGAAGCTTCTTGGATGAGAAGCAAAATGGGATGAAAGATTTTGTTTCAGGTTAACGGAGGACTTTTTCGTGGAAACCCTGTTGGTACTGGACCTACTGACTCTTAGAGGTATCTTATTTTTGTTTGAATTAATTTTCTTCAAAAATATTAAAAACAATACCGAGAAATCGATTAACTTTTTTATTAATGCAAACGCTTACAAACACAACATGTGTGTGTGTTTTTCTTCTTCAGAACCCTTCTATTTGTACTTGGATTTAATCCATTAAGGAGACCCTCAGATTTCCTGTCTCTTTTTCCCATTTAAGGTGTTTTGTAAATGCACAAATGCATGATAAAGACCCCTAATAAATAAAATATATTCATTCAAACTTATAAACTATTTTATTCATCACAGACACCTTGACTTAACAGATTAAAAGTATCTGTGAAAAGGTTCAAAGAGAGATAGTCATCATCCCATTATAAACTTAATATATTTCTGATGTATTCAATTTCTGATACCAAAGTCTCCCCGGCTGGTATGCATATTTTAGTATATTTTTCAAGATTTGTAATCTCAGATATTTCCTTGCATTCTGTGTGATGGAATTGCAGCCTGAAGAAGGAGAGGGGAAGTGGGATACAGATTCCAGAGGGCAGTCCCAGAACAAGAGACTATTAGTCAGTCCTGAACTAGATGGGGTAAGGAGGAAAAATTTCAGGGTACAGATAGTCCTTGACTTATGACCACAGTTAGGACTGGGAAATTTCCATTGTTAAATGAGGTGGTGATTAAGTGAGTCCTGCCCAGTTTTATGACCTACTTGAATCACACCGTTGTTAAATGAATCTAGCTCCCACCATTGATTGTGCTTGGTGGAAGTCAGCTTGGAAAAATGACAAATGGTGATCGCATGTCTCCGGGATGCTACAATCATTGTAAATACATGCTGGTTGCTGAGCACCTGAATTTTGATGACATGGCCATAGAGATGTTACGATGGCTGTAAGTGTGAGGATTGGTCATAAATCCTTTTTTTAGCACTATTCTAACTTTGAACAATTGTTAAATGAGTAGTGGCAAGTCACGGGCTAGCTTAAAATCTCCCATGATATGTCTGTTAGGTTAGAAGATTATATGGCTTTTATCTAACAAGATTCTATTAGGAGTAAGCAGATAAAGAGCCAGTTTGATCTAATAGTTAAGGCACCAAACTAGAATGTGTGAATTCTAGTTCTTCCTTAGCCATGAAAGCTAACTGGGTGACTTTAGGTAGGCCAGGGGTATCAAACTCCATTTCATACATTGCCGCATCAGGGTTGTGTTTGACACTGGGGAGGACCTGGGGTGTGTAGAAAGGGGGCGTGGCCAAGCCAGCTTGATGTCACTCATGTTAGGGAACGCTCTGCAGAGGTGGGATTCAGCATGTTCTGACCAGTTCTGGAGAACCGGTAGTGGAAATTTTGAAAAGTTTGGGGAACTGGCAAATACTGGAGATTTTATAGTATCCTTCCCCTGCCATGCCCGCCAAGCCACGCCCACAGAACCAGTAGTAAAAAAGTTGGAAATGAAAATGGACTTCCGAGCAGCAGACATACACACACACACACACATGCTTGGAAGGTGCTGCAGATTCCAAGAAGAATTGTGATAATTTCCAGGCTGGATTTGCAAGTGCAGGCTATCAGCGGCTGACTGGCAGAGAGATGAAAAGTTATCTGCCACACCTATTCAGCTCTTCCCCCTGCCTTTTATCCCCAGAGCTAGGGTGGGGCTTTGCTAGCAGCAGTGGCTCTTCCGTCCCAAGGACCGGCCCATAGATTTCCATTGCTCTCCTCTCCTCTGCCTTCTGTGCATCTGCACATCAGGCACTGGACCCAGCTGTTCCTCCTCTTCCTCATCAGCTACCTCCAGACTTGGGGGCTGTTCACTCTTCATCTGTGGGTTGATGGATGGCCCAGGCTCCGTCTGTCTGTCTCTCTCTGTCTCTCTCTCTGTCTCTCTCTCTGTCCCTCTTTCTCTATCTGTCTCTCTCTCCCTCTCTCTGCTTCTCTTTCTCTCTCTGTCTCTCTGTCCTTCTCTCTCTCTCTGTCTCCCCCCTCCTCCTCCTCCTCCTCCTCCTCCTCTAATTTGACTGCCGAAGGGGCCAGTAGTCGACGGGCCACAACGCAACCAGCTCCCAGCATAGCTGTCCTTTTAATGAGCTTTCTATATTTATCCGTATTCTTCTTGCTTAAATGAACCATAATGCTTGGTCGGTGCAATTTGTTAACAGGAAACACAAGAGAATTTCAAAAGCAGCTGGACAAAGGGAGTACAGGGAAGCAAACACTCCGAGAAGTCATTTGTTTATATTGATCTTCTGCTATTTTCAGGTGATGAAGATGGTGATGACACTCACAGCGGCGGAATCGGGCTGCATCCATTATGTGAAACGTCCTGGAGCAGCCCTTGAGCCAGGTTGCATAATTGCTAAAATGCAACTGGATGACCCAAGCCGAGTTCAACAGGTAAATTTGGAGGCTTAGCGGCAAGGGCTATCTCTTCACAGAGATTTAAGCTAAAAAAAAATTGGGTTGGCTTCTGGCGACATCTGTCTGTTTTCTTTGGTCTTCTGCTGGGTGGGTGGGGTTGGGAGGTCAGGGAAGGGATATTTTTTCCACTCTGACCTAGGGCTTTGTGATCTCCTGGTGGTATCCCACCCAAGCACCAGCCAGTTCTTAAATTTGGTTAGCGTTTAGAGATTGGGGAAAGTCAATTAGGGGCTACTTGTTGGCTCCAAATTTTTTTGGTCATGATGGAGGAGATGAATCCAAGAAATGGATCCACAGTCTTTTGAGCCACCTCATACAATAGTATGTACACAAGTAGCCCCATGGTAAGATGGGTGGCTAACAACAACAATAATCATAACAATAACAATGTGGCCCACCAGAATACTTTTCAGGCCTCCTAGTTTTGCCTTATAATTAATAAGGAGACTTTTTCAGTTTTTCTTAGATTGGGCTACAGGTAGTCCTCAACTTATAACTATAATTGAGCCCACATTTATAGTGTAGGTGGTCCTCAACCTACAACCATTTGTTTAGTGATGGTTAGAAGTTACAATGGCACTGGAAAAAAAACATTTGACCATTTTTCACACTTACATTCATTCATTCGTACATTTATTGCGGCATTCCCCATGGTTACATGATCAAAATTAACACACTTGGCAACTGACTCATATTTATGACGGTTGCAGTGTCCCTGGGGTCATGTAATCCCCTTTTTCCACCTACTGACAAGGTCTTAAAATGAGGCCAAATTCACTTAACTGTCTTGCTTAACTTTGAGCTCCCTTGTGGTTGTCTTACCTGTAGTAAGACACGATGTTTGCTAAATGGGTCAGCTTGTGACTGTTCGATTTTAACAAATACAAGTCTTCTTCGAGTTATGAATGGAATGGAGCCTGCCCATTCCATACGTAACCCAAGGATTCGTGGGAGTGAATCTCGTACCTTAAATGAGATCACTCCCTCCTTTCCCCCACGCATTGCTAATTGAACATGTAGCTTGTTAAGTGCACACAAGGTATTTCAGGGTGGGGAAGGCCATGGGGGTCCTAGTGATGGAACAGACCACCTGCGTAAGACCACCCAAGGCCTCCCCGACCCAATGAAATACCTCATGCTCTCCACAATTGCTTCCCCCTCCAACCTACCAAGATCCAGCAAGCTGTCTCCTCTCCACCCTCTCAGCCATGTGCACCCCTCTATAGCTCCATTTAGGCCTGCACAGAAGGGTGGGCTGGCAAAGTGCAGGATGAATGTTGCAGAGCCTCTGCAGTTGTTTGTAAGAGCGAACAACTGCTGTGATCTTGCAGGTTTTCTCGTTTCAGGACTTGTTCATAAACACTAGAGGGTGCTTATCAGGTAACTTCAAACGTTCGCTAAGGGCATGCTTGTAACCCAGGGATTACCTAAGTATTGGTAGTGGTCATTAAGTGAACACTGTGTTCGTTAAGTGAACACATTGGTTGTTAAATGAACCCACTGTTCACTCTGAGGTGATTTTTGGCTGCAAACTGGAATCTTAACGCCAGTTTCCGGCAAAAACATCATCGATCACAGTCATGTGACCGCAAGACTTTGCAAACGGCCTTAAATGTGGACTGGTTGTTGAATGACCAAAATGGGAGTAATGTGACTGCCAGGGGTTGGTGGGCAGTTATCGGAACTTTGAATCTGGATCATATGTACCTTTTTTGAGGTAACTTTGAAAGACATTTGAATCTGAGAAAGAAGCTTCAGCCCAGAAGATCTGAGAAAGTGATCCTTTCTCCTTTGGTGATAAAGAAGATGATTGGATAGGTATAACTCTCACAGTGCTGACTGGCTTGTGTTTTTCTTGTCCTCTTAAGGCTGAGCTCCATACAGGAACCCTGCCCCAGATCCAGAGCACAGCCCTGCGGGGTGAGAAGCTTCACCGGATCTTCCATTATGTCTTTGACAACCTACTCAATGTGATGAACGGATTCTGCCTTCCAGATCCCTTTTTCACCAACAAAGTAATATCCGTTGCTTTCCTTTCCCCGCTTTTGTTGGCATAAACCATAGTTTAAGAGCCGTGGTGGCACAGTGTTTAGAATGTAGTATTGCAGGTAACTCTGCCCACTGCCAGCAGTTTGATCCTGACCAGCTCAAGGTCGACTCAGCCTTCCATCCTTCCAAGGTCGGTAAAATAAGAACCTGGATTGTTGGGGGCCATAGGCTGACTCTGTAAGAACCACTTAGAGAGGGCTTTAAAGCACTGTGAAGTGGTATATAAGTCTTAAGTGCTAGTACTCTCTTAATGCCTGTTTGCTAGTATCATTTGAGTGCTTATTGTACCCTATGACTATGTTAAGTGTTGTACCTGCTGATTCTTGACTCTTGACTCTTTTCTTTTATGTGTACAGAGAGTATTTCCACCAAGGCAAATTCCTTGTGTGTCCAATCACAATAGGCCAATAAAGAATTCTATTCTATTCTATTCTATTCTATTCCATTCCATTCCATTCCATTCCCCCCCTGTGTGCTTCCAGATGTGTTAGAACTTCAACTCCAAAGAATTCCCAGCCAATTAACCTTCCATGTTTAGTTCTAACACATCTGGAGAGCATTACCCAAGGTCAGGAATTCTCAATCTCGGCAGCTTTCAAATGTGTGGACTCCAGTTCCCAGAATACAGCATGCTGACTGAGGCATTCTGGGAGTTGAAGTCCGTACATCTGAAAGCTACTTGAGGTTGAGAAACACTGCCCTAGGTTAATGTTGCCTTTCAGGGGTAGGGGACAATTTTTTTTACTACCGGTTCTATGGACGTGGCTTGGTAGGAATGGCGTGGCTTGGTGGGCCTGGCAGGGGAAGGATACTGCAAAATCCCCACTCCCTTCCCACCCCACAAACCTGCTTTCCAGCTCCGTTCTCCTGTGCAGGGCAACCAAAGAAGACCCATCCAATCAGCTGGGACTAGGGAAGCAGAGAATAGATGAGGGGTGGAGCCAGTCAGAGGTGGTATTTGCCAGTTCTCCAAATAACTTAAAATTTCCGCTACTGGTTCTCCAGAAGTGGTCAGAACCTACTGAATACCACCTCTTCAGCCCTTCCTCCCTCCCTTCTGTAGAACTGGTCATAAGAAAAAACTACCTGCAGCATTAGAAGCCTATAGAAAACAAACTTATTTACCTGTTATCTTGACTTACTTTCAACTCCACCTCTAACTCAGGTGAAGAACTGGGTTGAACGCTTAATGAAGACTCTCCGGGATCCCTCCTTGCCTCTACTAGAGCTCCAAGATATCATGACCAGTGTCTCTGGGCGGATCCCACCCAATGTGGAAAAATCCATCAAAAAAGAAATGGCACAGTATGCAAGTAACATCACCTCTGTCCTCTGCCAGTTTCCCAGCCAGCAGGTAAGGAAAGTATTGCCCGTGATCTGGGCTGAAACTGAGATGAAATTGGCTAGGAAGAGGTTAGATGGAAGAATAATATCCTTGACTGTGAGAGATGGTAAGGCGGGCGAGGAAGGAAGGTCTAGATAGGACAACGCACTGCAGCCAACTCACCATGGCCAATTCAGTGCGGGACAACTCACCGCTGGACTGTCAAACACTAATATCAACGAAACATTGGAATAGAATCATTACAGAAAGGATGCAAAAAGAGGGACAAAATGAAATATGAATGGCAAAAATTAAAATACATTTTTAATTATTTTAAATAATTACCTTATTTTTCAGACTATAAGATGCACCTAGCTTTTGGGGAGGAAAACAAGAAAAAAAAAATCTGCCTCTGCATCCACCCAATTTGCCCCTTTGCAGCAAACAGCCTGTTTCAGCTTCAGCAGAACCTGATTTAGCACAAGCAGCTGATTTTTGGTTGGATTTGCCTTCCAACGATCAGCTGTTTCAGGCTGCAGGGATTGCCATTGTCTATTGCCATCTACACACACCCCGTTTTCCGCCTCCGCGTGCCCCATTTTTGGCCCATTCCAGGCGGTGGGGATTGGAACGGGCCAAAAATGGGGCATGTGGAGACCGAAAATGGGGGGCTTGGAGGCTGAAAACAGGATGTGGAGGTGTGTCCATTTTAGGTCTTGAGATATGATAGAACCTAGAAACTTGAAGGTCTCTATGTTGATACAGTGTTGTCGAGTACTGCAAGAGGTAGTAGTATGGCAGTTAGAAGTTTGCTATTTCAAAAAAAGAAAGCCACATGTACTAAGTTTTGATATGAGGTGTCAGATTCTGTCTTTTGTGTGTCCATCCCGCCCTCCCACTTTTTCAGTCAAGCCCAAAACTTTGAGGGTGTCAATCCCAGTTTGCTTCTGTTCTTCCTGTAGATTGCCAACATCCTTGACAGTCATGCCGCCACCTTAAACCGCAAATCGGAGCGTGAGGTTTTCTTCATGAACACTCAGAGTATTGTGCAGCTGGTTCAAAGGTGAGTGTGATCACAGAAGTGATCTTTGGCAAAATCTGTAAAGAGGAAGCCAAACGATAGGCTGTTTTGTGATCGAATCCAGTCTCTACCCCCCCCCCCTTAATAAGTACAGTTAAGGCCCTACAGATGGGTCTTCCACAGGGGTGTCAAACTCAAGGCCCGGATCCAGGGGTGTTCAGATCTGGCTCACGGGGCTGCCTTGGGAACAGTGAAGGATCAGCCCGCATACTTCTGCTGGTGAAAATGGAGCTCGGGAGGGCTGCATACAGTTCTCTCAGGCCCTGTTTTCAGCCTGGATGTCCTCCTGCAACCCTCTGCCAGCGAAAACAGAGCTGGGAGGGGCAACCCCCCTGCGCTCAGTGTATGGCTCTCCCTGGGCTCCATTTTCACTGGCAGAGGACTGCCGGAGGCCATCCAGGTCAAAAATAGAGCTCAAAGTGGGTCACACATAGCCCCCCCAGAGCTTCGTTTTCACTGGCAGAGGGCTAGCAAAAAAGAAAAGGAAGGAAGGAAAGAAAGAAAGTAGGGAGGAAAGAAAAGAAGTCCTGCCTTAACACTTGGCCACCAGCAGTCTGGAGGACAAGGGTTTGGGGCTCTCCCTGGTCTTCCTCCGCTGGAGACAATGGATCCCCCCCCCCATCCTCACCCGGGCCACCATGCGTGCCCCTGACACGAGTGATGTCAAGCTGGCTGCTCCCACCTCAGCCACGCCCACTCTGAGCATGCCCACCTGGTCCCCTGAGGTCAAAGTCAACCCTGATGCGGCCCTCAATGAAATTGAGTTTGACAGCCCTGCACTGGACGAATCCTGCAAGTGTGTTTACAATTCAGCCATGCTGTCAAAGACTGTCAAAGCTTCCGTATTTTCATCGGAGGGGTCTGTTACAGATACCGAAGTGGCATCCGAGGTCACATGAAGGCAGTCGTGATGGATTTGCTTCGGCAGTACCTAAGGGTGGAAACTCAGTTCCAACACGGTGGGTCATCTCCCTTCAGGATTTGGATTTTCAAACAAGGGTGCTTGGGGGGAGGGGATATGACCACAGGGAAGAAGAAAAAGCTGTAATTGTTCCAGCCGCCAGATGGCAGCCTTGTACTGAGATGTCAACCCAAAAAGGCTTTGCCAACCAAAATTGTTCTTTTCTAAAAGATGGTTAAGTTTCACCAGAGGTGTCAGGCGGGCTGGTTAACTGTAGTCTAGTGGGACAGCTTTTAGAGCTGATTTCCTATTACCCTTCACCCAGGGTAACAGCGGTTGGAATGGTCAGTCCTTCTCTCTCCATATTAGCACTTAAAGAGCACTGCAAATGCTTCGCTTGAATCCATCTCTGCCTCCCCATCTACCCTCTTTTGGTTAATTCTTTGATACTGTCCACACGAACCATGAATACTAATTCCTTCCTTCCTCCCTTCCTCTGTTTCCATCATTCATTTTTTCCTTCTTCCCTCCCTCCATCTCCATCATTGTTTCTTTCCTCACTCCCTCCGTCTCCATCATTCATTGTTTCCTCCCTTCCCATCATTCCTTTTCCATCTTTCCTTCCTTCTTCCCTCCCTTCCATCATTCAGCTTTTCCTTTCCTTTCCTTTCCTTTCCTTTCCTTTCCTTTCCTTTCCTTTCCTTTCCTTTCCTTTCCTTTCCTTTCCTCTCCTCTCCTCTCCTCTCCTCTCCCTTCCCTTCCCTTCCTTCCCCTTCCTTCCTTCCTTCCTTCCTTCCTTCCTTCCTTCCTTCCTTCCTTCCACCCTCTGCTTACAAAAAATAAAAACCCAATGTACAAAGAGTAAAAAAATGAAAGAAAGAAGACTATAAATAGTCTTCGCAGTTACGATAGGGATGAAAAATTAATTTTGTAGCCAATCCTTGCATCGATGGCCTTTGCAGGTCTGTAAAACCAAGGAAATCTGATTACAGGTAGCCCTTGAGTTATGTCCATAATGGCACCTTTCGATTATGGATATAAGTTGTAAGAGTCATATAATGGATGGATCATGTAACTGGCCCAATTTTATGACCTTTTTGCATTGGTTGTTAAATGAATGTGGCTGTTAGTATAAGTGCCATGGTTAAGTGAGCACTATAGTTGTTAAGTAAATCTGGTCATTGTGGCAAGGGTTTGCCAATAACTAGAAATAAATGCTGGTTTTCAGCAAAACCACCCCAAAGTATTTTAATTTGTACTAACTTTGCCTTTGCCCGTCTAGGAGTACTTTAGGAAGTATATTCCTCAACTCTCAGACCTCCCCATCCATTGTAGGCATTGCTGAGAATTCTGGCAGCTGAAAGTCCCAAATCAGGAATGTCCCCAATTAGAGGACGTTCGAAGTAGAGTGTAGCTTCTTGTAATCGAGGAAAGGAAAGAAAAAAAATCCCTGTGGATTTTACTCCGCTAGTCATCCCAAAGGTGCTTTTTTAAAAAGGCAACTGGATTTTCTTGGTTTTTCCTTGAAGACATTTCGCTTCTCATCCAAGAAGCTTCTTCAGATCTGACTGGATGGTGGGGAACGAAAGGATTTGTACTCCTTACAGACAAGGAGTTTTCAAAGAAAAACCAGAAAGTCCAATTGCCTTTCAACGACTCCAGTAGTCGTTGCTAACTCTTAAGGAATGGCACTCCTCTCTGTTTCAAGGCCATGAGCTGGTGCTGCCCAAAGATACGTAGTCATGTGGCCAGCAGAATGCCGTTTTCTCCCCACCGAAGTGGCACCTATTTATCTACACACATTTGACAGGCTTTCGAACTGCCAGGTAGGCAGGAGATGAGGTGTAGATGGGTGCTCACCTTGCCATGCAATGCTCGGGTCTCGAACTCCTCCAGGTTGTTCCAGCCAAGGAAGCCCAGCATCTTAACCATCCTGCCACCCTTCTTGTAATCAAACCTCTCTTATTTAATAAATGTTATGTTTGGCCTTCTACTTTCAGGTCACTATGATAAATGCGTCTTTGCTCTTCGAGAGGAGAACAAAAGCGATATGAACACTGTGCTCAACTACATCTTTTCCCATGCCCAGGTGACCAAGAAGAACCTCCTTGTAACAATGCTCATTGTAAGTGAAGCTCTTGGGCACAGTTTCTTTACCGCTCTTCAGCAAACCATTTGAAATATAACTGAGAGTTGTACCTAGGAGTTACAAAAGGGGTATGATCGATCTGTAGTAATGACTGATTTCAGATTTAAAGCCATGGGGTGGAACTGCTGGTGCCAGAGCAGACCTACCACTTGGCACTCAATCTTAGCAGCTTTAATATGGGTGGACTTCAACTCCCAGAATTCCCTGGCCAGAATTCTGGAAGTTGGAATATATATATGTTTATGTAACAGAATAACAGAACTATAGAGTTGGAAGGGACCTTGAAGGCCTTCTAGTTCAACCCATTGCTCAAGCAGGAGATCTTACATCATTTCAGACAAATAGCTATCCAACTGCTTAAAAACCTCCAGTGAGGGAGTGATATATACTTATTTGTCAAACTGTATGCCACCCAATTCACCTAAAGGTGTTCTTGTCACTATTACTGTTTTAAAATGCCACAATGAGAATCAAATATGATCAGTGGTCATTGGAAAGGGGAATGGAATGGATTTCTTCGAAGAATACTCTTATACGTAAACAATTTAGTACAGTTTCTATCTTTTTGGGCCTAGGAGAATGTTTATACACATTATTATGTACCTAAATAGGAATAACAAGGTTGTAGGCACGGGTGAGATTCAAAAATTTTTAACAACTGGTTCTGTGGGCTTAGGTGGTGGGCGTGGCTTGGTGGTCATGTGACTGGGTGGACATGGCTTGGTGGTCATGTTATTGGCTGGGTGTGGCCAACTCAATATCACTCACATCAAGGCATGCATTTCCTTGCCTGGCCTCCCATGACTGTGGGGATGCTGCAACAGTCGTAAGTGTGAAAAATGGTCATACGTCACTTTTTTCAGTGCCATTGTAACTTTGGTCACTCCACACAAGCAAAGTACCAGCAAAGGAGGGGGAAAAAACTCCAGAGAAGTTGCAGAGACAGGAAGTCTAGTCCTGCCAAGAATGTAAAAAGGGTTAACGGAGAGGCAGTTTCTGCTGGAAGCAACACCAGAATGTTTCCTTCCTGCTTTCCTTACAGGATTAGGCCAGTAATTTTTTCTAACCACCAGTTCTGCAACTGCTTAGAATGTTAACAACCGGTTCTAGTGAATAGGTGCAAACTGGTAGAATCCCACCCCTGGTTGTAGGCCAGTGTTTCTCAACTTCAGGACCTTTAAGACGTGTCGACTTCAACTCCCAGAATTCTCCAGGCAAAATTCTGGGAGTTGAAGTCCACGCATTTTGAAGTTGCTGCCTGGGGAATTTTAGGAGTTAGAGTTCACCCATCTTAAAGTTGCCGAGATTGAAAAACACTGCTGTGGAGGACATTGATCAACATAATCTGCAAAGTAATATCAAAGTAATTGTCTTTTAAGGTGTGAAAGACAAAATTCTCCATTTTGAAAATACAAAAAGGGAGAAATCTGGCTTCACATGGAATTGGATTGGATTGTTTTCCTTATGAAGCAACAGTTGTTTAGAGCAGAGGTCTCCAATCTTAGCAACTGGTGGACTTCAACTCCCAGAATTCCTCAGCCAGCTTTGCTTTAAGATTTCTGAACAGCTTTTCTGGCTGAGGAATTCTAGGAGTTGAAGTCCACAAGTCTTGGTTGCTAAGGTTGGAGACCCCTGGTTTAGAAAATCACCTGCATATTATAACTGTATCATGTTAAGCAGCTGTTTTAATAGCATTAACCTTTTCAAACCGGATAGCCAGACTTGGTCCTCGTTTTGCATTCTTATGCCTTTCCCGTAAATTTCACCAACCACAGCTGTCCGCCATTCTTGAGGTTTGATAATAATCTCTTATTTGCCTCAGGATGTCTCATTTAAATATTGGGCTGGAGGTGCTGGGACAACTCTTTTGGGTTGGCCACTGAGGTCCTTCAAATCTCCAATCCCATCTTTTTTCAGTTAAAAAGACAAAAGCAGATCATGCCTCTCCCCTTTCCCTATGACTGGGAGGAGTAAAAATATTTGTCTTCACCGGTATTTTAAAATATAGCTGAGCTGAAGAAAAATGCCCTTTTTTATCGGGCCTGTGGGGGAGTCAATCCCAGGATGGATGGCATCCATCACATTCCAGTCTGCGTCATGCTTTCAAATTCTATGCTAATTCATAGAGTTGAGGTTCCCAAGCCTCTTCTTGTGTTTCTACATCTTTTTCTTCTTTTTGCTAAAGATGTGGCGCATTCACTAGAAATTGATTTGTCCAGCTAAAAGTTTAAATGCGACACTGTTTTTCTTCTTGCAGGCAAGCACAGTCTCTTCGAACAGCTGATATATGATGGATATACATTGCCATCATTGTCTTACTTAAATAGTAATTTGTGCAATATGAAGACCTCTCTTTCTTATACAAACACACACACACACATGCAAATGCACATATACACACCCACACTTCCTTCACCTTCTTTCCTTCTCTTCCCTTTCCTTGTTCCAGTCTTCTTCCCCTCCCCTCTCTTTCCCCCTTTCCTCATTCGCTTTCCCTCTCCTCTTTTCCCCTTTCCTCTTGTGTCTTTTCCTTCTTCTCTTTTTCCTTTCCCTTCTTTTTTATTCTGATCTATTGCCATGCTTTCCCCCGCTCCCCTCCCCTCTTCTCTTCCTTCTTCTCTTTTCATTTCCATTCTTTATTGTTCTTCTCTATTTCCTTTCCCTGCTTTCTCCTCTTTTCTCCTCTCCTCTCCTCTTTTTGTTTCCCTTCTTTTTATTCTTCTCTATTCCTTTCCTTTCCTTTCCTTTCCTTTCCTTTCCTTTCCTTTCCTTTCCTTTCCTTTCCTTTCCTTTCCTTTCCCTTCCCTTCCCTTCCCTTCCCTTCCTTTCCTTTCCTTTCCTTTCTTTTCCTTTCCTTTCCTTTCCTTTCCTCTTTTTTTCTTGCCATGCGATTGTAAGTAACGCTTGCCTTAAGAATCTCATTATTTGAACACGGAGCCATATTTCCTCTGAGAATTCTGGAGTAGCTCTGAGCTGGGGCTGTTCATTTCTCAAGTAATCATGCTGGCATGATGGAGAGAAAAAATGGCAGCTGTTCGCAGCTCAGGCCTTCAATTTTCTTCAGATCCAGTCACTCAAGTGTGTAATTACATGGGGTGCTGGAGAGGCGTTAGGCCTTGTCAAAGAACACGTCAGAGGCCTTCGCACACCGCCTTTGCCGATCTGGGCAGGCTGAAAGCTGGGGAATGCTGCTGCACACCTTGTGTTTGTTGGGGTTGTGAGTGTGTTGGTGAATCCTTCTTGCCAGGATGGGGTTTTAAACTGCTTTTCCATTTTGGGGTGGTCCATCTCTATAGTCATTCTGAGGGCTTTCAAGGAAGAACCATTTTCTGTGAGGCTGATGGAAGAGTTGCTACGGATTCAATCCAGAGTCACTTTTATTGGAGTGACTTACAGGTAGTCCTCGACTTATGGTCATGCTTGAGTCCCAAATTTCCATTGCTAAACAAGACCATTGTTAAGTGAGTCTTGCCCCACTTTATGACCTTCCTTGCCACCGTTGTTAAGTAAATTACAGCAGTTGTTAAATTAGTAACATGGTTGTTAGGTGAATCTGGCTTCCCCTTTGACATTACTAGCCAGAAGGTCACAAAACGGGATCACATGACCCCGGGACGCTGCAACTGTCATTAATATGAGTCAGTTGCTAATTTTGATCACATGACCACAGGGATGTTGCACCAATCACAAATGTGAAAAATGGTCATAGGTCCCTTTTTTCAGTGTTGTTGTAACTTTGAATGGTCACTAAATGAATAGTTGCACGTCGAGGCCTACCTATAATACATATGTAGAAACTCAGGTCGATGTTTAAATGAGTATATTTTTCCACAAATTTGACTTTTCTGTTCTGGTTTTTGTATCAATAGCAGTGGTGGGATTCATTTTTTTTTTACTACCAGTTCGATGGGTATGGCTTGGGGGAACGTGGCTAATGAAGGATACTGCAAAATTCCATTCCCTCCCCACTCCTGGGGGAAAGTTACTACAAAATCCCCATTCCTTCCCCACCCCACTAACCTGCTTTCCAGCTCCATTCTCCTGTGCAGGGCAACCAAAGGAGACCCAGCCAATCAGCTGGGACTCAATGGGAGGCAGAGAAGAGATGGGGGCAGGGTCAGTCAGAGGTGGGATTGACCAGTACTCCAAACTACTCAAAATTTCCGCTTCTGGTTCTCCAGAATTGGTCAGAACCTGCTGAATACCACCCTCTGATCAATAGGTTATAGATTACAATACTTAATTTGTGGCGGAGACTATATTTTGAAAAGTAGGCCTCGCTTGGATGCTGAGCCTGTAAATCAAGAATTTCTTTGCTTTCTTGACAGGATCAGCTGTGTGGCCGAGATCCAACACTGACCGATGAGCTGATCAACATTCTGACGGAGCTGACCCAGTTGAGTAAGACCACCAATGCCAGAGTGGCCTTACGAGCCCGCCAGGTAACGGATAGATAGGAGTGAATGTCTATGGAGATTCTCAGTCATCCAGGTCATGGTTGTCCCAAGGGTGCTTTTCTCAAGAGGCAACTGGAATTTCTTTGTTTTTTCCTTTTGAAGATGTTTCACTTCTCATCCAAGAAGCTTCTCCAGCTCTGTCTGGATGGTGAGGAATGGAAGGATTTATATTCCTTGCAAGCAGCTGGTCATTTAGCTATGAACTTTGAGATGAACATCCTTCAAATGGAGTGGAAATATGAATGGATTTCCAGAAAAAAATGTGGACTACAGGAACCATTTGTGCTTCAGTTTGAGATGCAGACAACACAGGCTCATCCCCAACAGCCTGAGCCTGTCTTTAAAGGGACACAGGGCAGAAAAACATCCTGCAGAAAGCACAGCTCCACAACACAGTCCTTTCAGCAGTTCTAAGAAGGCTCCACACCCATTTGCACTACTCAGTTGCCCCCGAGGACACAGATAAACCTCCAAGTGGCCTCAGTAGCTCTCTAAAAGGATGCAAATGACCAGCTCTCTGCAAGGAATATAAATCCTTCCATTCCCCACTATCCAGTCAGAGCTGAAGAAGCTTCTTGGATGAGAAGCAAAATGTCTTCAAGGAAAAACAAAGAATATTCAGTTGCCTCCTGAAAAAGTATCTTTGGGTTAGATAAGGGTGACTTCCAGCAATATCAAGGCAACATTAGGTCAACTTATCCTGCTTATCTTATCTCTTTGATTGGCTCTCTTATCTCAACTGCCCTGATCATTCTTTGACGCACTGCTCCCTTCAGTCAGGGATAGGCAGCCTGGTGTTTTTAAAAGTTTAAGAATACAACTTTCATCTAGCATATCAGAATCAAAGAATTAACCAGGAGTCAGCACGGAGCGTTAAGCCAGGAATCAGAGTCAAAAAAATGTTTGACTCAGCTGTTCATAGAAGAGAATATGTGTAGCTCAAGGTTGAACTATGGAGTCCAATATGATATTATCATCACCAGAAATACTAAAAATTAGAGCAGCACATCTCTCCAGATTCAAAGACAAAAATAGCACTCATGTGGAATCCTTGGTGTTTGGTTATTTTCTTGCAGACCCTTTATTACCCAACTAGGTAACTTCAACAGTGTTAATGGGAGTGAGGTTTGCTCTCAGCAGTATATCACAGATCTCCTGAAATTAGCAATAGCACTTATATACTGCTTTATAGTGCTTTACAGCCCTCTCTAAGCAATTACAGAGTCAGTGTATTTCCCCCAATAATCTGGATCCTCATTTTACCCACCTTGGAAAGATGGAAGGCTGAGTTGACCTTGAGCCTGGTGGGATTTGAACTGCCAAGTTGCAGTCAGTCAGCAGAAGTAGCCTGCAGTACTGCACTCTAAACACTGCGTCATCTTCTTCACTAGACTTGGCACAAATTGACATGACTCCCACCTACCAGGTGAGAATACAGATAGCCCTCAACTTATGGCCACCATGGCATCCCAAATTTCTGTTGCTAAGCAAGACAGCAGTTAAGTGTGTTTTTCTTTTTTTTAACTTCGAATGAATGGTTGTAAGTCAACCCTTGTCACATCCCTTCTCCTGATCTTCCCATTGGTTGCTTGTGGCTCCATAGTCTGGTGGCCTGATGACCTTAAGCTAGGACAGTATGAAAAAAATGTCTCATTCTTTGTGTGTCCAATCACACTTGGCCAATAAAGAATTCTATTCTATTCATGGTCAGGAGCATCTCATGAAAAGATTTAATTACTCAACTTTCCCCTTATTTCTCCGGGGCAGTGTCCTATTTCGCCCAGTGTCATTTGCTGGTGCCCATCTGGCAACCTGTGTGCCCCAAGATTGGACTGAAAGATATACCTATGTTTCCCCAAAAATACAACCTACCCTAAAGTAAGTCCTAGCTTGATTTTTACATGTGCTCCCAATTTAAGCCCTATCCCCAAAATAAGCCCCAGTTAAGACCCTGCTCACTCCAGGGTCTACTGGTAAAAATTAAGCTAGGGCAGGGATGGGGAGGGCTGGAGCTGTCCTACTACTTACCTTTGGACAGTTATAGCCAGGCCTCATACACTCGGACATCTGCCTTGCTGGCTCATTTCTTCTACAGGCCGGAAAGGCTTTCCGGATCGATCCAGAGCCTTGCCAGCCTTAGAAGAAGAAGTTCCTGAAGGCCTCTGACAGTGAAAAGGAGGCCGGGAGCGACGCACACAAGTGAGGTGTGTCAGTGAGGGATGACATCCCCTGAACATAAGACCTGGTGCCTTTTTCGTGTGGCAAAAATAATATATGATAGGGTCTTATTTTGGGGAAAACACAAGTAGTACAAATCACTGGAGCAAAAGACAAAATATATTGCTTCGACTTCGGCAAGAAAACCCCAACGCACTTGTGTAAAAAGAAACAGCGGTCTCTGTTAGTGGCTCTCCCCGGGGTGGTTGAATTTTTCCTTTCTTTTCTGGATTCAAATAAAAGCTCAATTTGTGTTTTTTTTCCTGTCCCTTTCTTTAAGTTCCCCATTTCGCATTCCAATTTAAATGCCAACTCCATACCAGGAGAGCTCTGTGCTGCTAGGGACTTTTCTGTATAATTAAAATAGTGTGGATGCGGGGAAAGAGATGCATCTAATTGTCTCTCAATAATTCTATGCCGGTGGAAGCTCCTTTTTCTAAAAAAAAAAAATCCTATTGTTCTTCTAGAAATCAGAGATCTGGGGAAGAAAAGAAGGAAAGAAAAAGAAAAGGAGGGAAACATGCATTTTGATGTTTGTTTTTTGTAATCCCAATATAGTCAGTCCTCGACTTATGACAGCTCATCTAGTGACCGTTTGAAGGTACAACGGCACTGAAAAAAGTGATTTATGACCATGCCAACATGGTCCCAAGATCAAAATTCAGATGCCTGGCAACTGACTGGTATTTACGATGGTTGCAACAGAAATTTACAACAGAACATTTGGGATTCGATTAGGGTTGTAAGTCTAGGACTACCTGTAATTAGAGAGTGAAGAAATGAGGCAGATACATGGATCTTTGTATCATGTCTGAGGTAGGATAATTTGAGCCTGGTTATTTGCATTCATGGGTTGATTTGTTTGAAAACCCATTTGTTTTCTTTCTTGCCTACCCAAGGAGTCTTCTCCAATGCTAAAGTTCAAAAGCATCAATACTTTTTTGATATTGCTTCTTCAAAAGTCCAACTTCTGGATTGGGAAGTTGGGCTTGTTCTGACCTAGCCTTCCCCAAAATGCATTAAGCAGACTCTTTGTCCCAGCAAAACCCCTTTTATTAAACGAAGGTGAATTGCTTGCATTCACATTCAGCCAAAGGCCTGGCAAACGATCTTTCAAGGGTATCATTAGTAGTGCAGACCTTATCTAGCTTGGAGAGCTGCCAAGTAAATATTTTCAAACGCGGTGCTGACAAGGAAGGATTCAGCACAGAGTCTCTCAGATGCACAGACAAATCTTCACACTGCTGCAATGTAAGAATTGTTTCCTGCAAAAGCCCCTTCCACTTTTGCTTCTCTTTTAATCGCTATGGGAGGGGCCATCCACCATCCACCTGTGGCTTTACCCCCACGTTGACCCTTAGTTCATAATTGTTCTTTTTTTTTGGCAGTTCTGCGCATGTACAAGCTGGGAACTGGCTCCGGCTGCTCCCCCGCCTCACTGCTGTCCGACTCTGAAGGCAATTGATAACTGCCAGATTGCCCTGGGCCCACCTCTGCCTCTGACGCAGAGCCTTCCTCAGCCTGCAGGAGTGGCCCATGTTCCTCCCCAACCTCCTCATTGTCCGACTCTGCTGCCAGATTCCCTAGCCGCCGGTGGGTCATAACAGGACTGCCACCTGTACAATTCTAATCTTTGCAGCAATAGCCACCTCGTGACATGTTCCCTTGGGCCTTCTGTGACACCTTGTAGCTTTAAAACCAGGCCTGATCCTGAATCCCAGCTTTGAAATGATGCACTTCCATACTGCCTTCTTGCTCGTACAACCTGTGGCTTTTTCGTTTCCTGCTTAGGTGCTGATTGCTTCCCACCTGCCCTCCTATGAACTCCGTCACAATCAGGTGGAATCCATCTTCCTCTCGGCCATTGACATGTACGGGCACCAGTTCTGCATCGAGAATCTGCAGGTAGGAAGATGACAGACTTTGGGTCGAATTGTAAAAATCAAGAATTTTTGTGATGATTTTTCAGAAATCCTACAATGGGACCTCGGGTCATAACTGTAATCTGTCCTTAAGACTTCAGTTGCAACCTGATTTGGTTGCGAACAGAAGCGAGACTGACTGCACATGTGCCAGTTCTGCCCATGCGCAGAAGGGAAAATCGCCAAGGCAAGGAAAATCACCACGGCTGTATTTGATCGACACCCAAAGATCTGTTTGTGGAACATCAAATAGAATTTAAGCCCAAACTATTCCTACTGGGAATAATTAAAGGGAAATTTAGGAAACAAATCCAATACATCATATTGCATATAATAACAGCAGCAAGGATAGTCTTCACGCAGGGTTGGAAATTAGAAAACATACTGTCCAAAGAGGTGTTAATACAAAAAAATACTAGAATGGACAAACTGAACAATAGAACTAAAAGGTAAGGAGGAATCAGAATACCATGTAGCATGGGATAGATGGTACAAGTGGATAGGACATAGGAATAAGGATTAATGTATAGAAATAAATATAAATATATGTAATATTGATGACACAATGCTGTTAACAATGTAAATAGAAACGTGTAATTTTGAAAATAAATGAAAGATCTGTTTGAGACTAGAAGCAACAACTTCCATAAATTTTGGGTTGTCACTCAATTTGGCTGCAAACAGAAGCATTTATGACCCGAGGTTCCACTGTACAGATAGTCCTCAATTTACAACAGTTCACTTAGTCACCGTTCGAAGTTACAACATTGAAAAAAGGGACTTGTGGCCATTTCTCACACTTGCGACCATTTCAGCATCCCCATGGTCACATGATTTCCATTCAGATGTTTGACATCCAACTCTCGTTTATGACAGTCGCAGTGTCCCTGATGTCAGTGATCCAGCAAACTTCCATTCCAACCAATAACTCCAAAATCTTCTCAAAAGTTCCTTTTATTTTGGATAGTAACTGGCACAACTGGGGAATCCCGAATCTGAAAGTTCCAGGCTTCCTTGCAATAAGTAAAAACTACAAATCCATCCCCTGCACCCATCATCGCATCACATGCCCCAATCACTATCCATCCCAACTTGAGTCTGCCCCTCACTTATGCGCAGAATAACATGACCTTGACTTAGAAAAAGAATGTTGTTATGTCTAACAAGATATACTCCAATAAATTCCCCCCTCCTACTTTCCCAGGCTCAAAATGTGGCAGCGTGGGAACATCTGGTCTCAGTATGGCTTCCAAAGCTGACGCCTGGGTCATGTGATCTCCTTTTGAGACTTTCTGACAAATAAAGTCCAATAAGGAAGCCCAATTCACTTAACAGCTGGGTAACTAACTTGTCTGCAGTGATTCACTTAACAATTGTGGCAGGAAAAGTTGTAAAATGAGGCAGAACTCACTTAACAAATTTCTCACTTAGAGAACAGAAATTTTGGGCTCAATTGTGGTCATAAGTCAAGGACTAATTATATTGTGTAGAGTTAACTCTTAATTTTAGCTACAATTTTCAGTGGGCACCCTTGTCTTTCTTTCACTGATCCCCGTCCTTATTTTTATTTATTTATTTTTTCCCAGAAACAGTCAGAAGTCAGAAAACCGCTCATAAGTCACTTTTTTTCAGTCCCGTTGTGACTTTGAACGATCACTCACTGAAAGGTTGTAATTCAAGGACTACTTGTAGTTGCAAGAGTAAGTGAGGTGGCATTCTTAAGCAAATCAGGCCATCATTAAAGCCAATCTGGCTTCCTCATTGACTTTTTGCTTGTCAGGAGCCAGCTGGGAAGGTCACAAAAGGGAATCACACAACCCCAGGGATGTTGCAACTGTTGTACAATACATGTCAGTTTGCCAAGCACTCAAATTTTGTCCAGGTGACCCTGGGGATGCTGTAACAGTGGTAAGTACGAGGACAGGTCGTAAGTCAGGGCCCTTGCAACTTCAAACGGTTGTGAGTTGAGAACTATCAGTGTGAATAAACATTTACAAGATTGTGAGAAAAACCTTTATATCTGACTGTGCTCGTTCTTATATTATCAGTGTAAGCCACTGGTTTTGAGGCAGAAAAAAATAAATTGAAATTCTATGGTTAAAATGGAAAAAAAATAGTATCTTCTCTTTTTTTCTGCCCAGAAACTTATCCTTTCTGAGACTTCCATCTTTGATGTGCTCCCCAACTTCTTCTACCACAGCAACCAGGTGGTGCGAATGGCAGCTCTGGAGGTGAGTAGCAATAGCACTGAGACTTATATACCACTTTATAGTGCTTTATAGCCCTCTCTAAGTGGTTTACAGAGTCAGAATATTGCCCCCAACCATCTGGATCCTCATTTTACCCACCTCGGTAGCACGAAAGGCTGAGTCAACCTTTAGCCTGGTGAGATTCGAACTGCCAAACTGCTGGCAGTCAGCAGAAGTAGCCTGCAGTACTGCACTCTAACCACTGTGCTACCGCGGCTCATAAGTAAATTTTTTACTCATGAGTAAAAACCATAGGGACAAGGAGGCTCAGTGGCTAAGACGCTGAGCTTGTTGGTCAGAAAGGTTGGCGGTTCGAATCCCTAGCGCCGCGTAACAGAGTGAGCTCCTGTTACTTGTCCCAGCTTCTCCCAACTTAGCAGTTTGAAAACACGTAAAAAGTGCAAGTAGAAAAATAAGGACCCCTTCGGTGGGAAGGGAACAGCGCTCTGTCACCTTCGGCAATTTAGTCATGCCAGCCACTTGACCATGGAGACTTCTTCGGCCAGCGCTGGCTCTTCAGCTTTGTAATGGAGATGAGCACCACCCCCTAGAGCCGGAAACAACAACATGGATGTGCAAGGGGAACCTGTACCTTTACCTAAAAACCAAACTTGTCGACTCATAAAATATTTATATGGTCTTTTTAGAGTTGACAACAGAAAGGGAGGAGGGAAAGGGGTTTTGAAAGCAGTGCGGCAGCTTGGAAATCAAAAGCGCATTTCATAAATAGTTTCTCAAAGACAGTAACTAAGTGACAGAAGTTTCTGCCAATGCAAAAATCTAACTGGAGAACATGATTGATGACTCTTGGCTATGGATGGGGGTCCCATTGGAGAATATGAATTATGATACACCCAGAGGGTTGGGGGAAAACCAGGGTCAAGGGTGACAATGAATGATGTGTCTCAGAGTCGGCTACACCCAGGCAGTGCTGGCATGCTAACTCCCAATAAATCCTTTTTAAGTTTTGGAAATTTGGCTCAAGATTCATGATTTAATTGGGGCAATTGCCGGAATCCTGACACAGACATTTTCTTTGATTGGTGAGCCTGTTCTTCTCGATTCCACCATGTGCCTGAGTCACCTTTTCAGGCCTTTTTAATCGAAAGGAAAGCTTGCGTTTGCTTCAAAGGCTTCCATTCGGGGATCCAGGTGAAAACCACATTATTAAACCAAACTTGCCCAGAGATTCTGTATCACCAGTTTTGCCCTACAACTGTCACCGATAGTATAGCAGGAAAAGATCGATTCCCCCACCCCCAAAGCTTGTTTGAGAATACAGGTTGTCCTCGACTTATGACCACAATTGAGCCCAAAATTTATGTTGTTAAGTGAGACATTTGTTAAATGAGTTTTGTCCCCTTTTACAACTTTTCTTGCCGCAGTTGTTAAGTGAATCCCCTGCAGTTG
The DNA here is from genome assembly GCA_004320025.1 of Laticauda laticaudata. NCBI lineage: Eukaryota > Metazoa > Chordata > Lepidosauria > Squamata > Elapidae > Laticauda > Laticauda laticaudata. Next base: position 45,245 of record BHFT01052473.1, read on the forward strand.
ATAAGTTAGTAACCTGGCTGTTAAGTGAATCCGTCTTCCCCATTGACTTTGTCAGAAGGTCGCAAAAGGGGATCACGTGACCCCCGGGACACTGCAGCTGTCATAAATGTGAGTCAGTTGCCAAGTCTCTGAATTTGGATCACATGGGCATGGGGATGCTGCAAAGGTCGTAACTGAAAAACGGTCATAAGTCACTTTTTTCAGTGCCATTGTAACTTTGAATGGTTCCTAAATGAACTGTTGTAAGTCGAGGACTACTTGTATATGTTTGTTTAGTTTTCGAGACAGCCCCTCAACTGATATTTTCAAGTCATTTGTGCATAGCTACTAGCTTTTAAAAAGAATGATTTATTTAGTTATGTATTTTAGGGAGCTATTTTTATAAATAACTAAAGGTGGCAATCATACCTAATGCTCCCTCCTTCCCCTATTTGCCACCCAATGATAACCCTGTAAGGTAGGTTGGGCTGAAAGAGTAACTGGACCAAAGTCACACAACTGGCTTTCATGCCTAAGGCGGGTCTAGAACTCTCAGCCTCCTGGTGATTGGTCCAAAGTTATACAACTGGCTTTTGTGCCTGAGGCTGAACTAGAACTCACAGCCTTCTAGTTTCTAGCCAGATGCCTTAATCCCTAGAAAAATAGCATATTATGGCCTGTAGATGTCTGGTTGAAAAAAACAGAAGCTTATAAAATGTAAGGAAAGTACTTTCATCCCTTGAAAGGAGTTATCTGGGCATCACTGCCCTTGAAGGAACATAAGATCTTTTCCGAGGTGACCTCTTGGTGCGACACAATGAAATTAAGAGAGAAGAAGGAAGCATGTGACGGGTGGGGGAGAGAGGTTTCAAGGCAGCTCAGCATTAAATTAGTGACTAGAATTTCCCTGTTCAGGCTCTTTCTCAAATCACCTTTCCCTCTTTTGTCACACTCCACCTCTTGGCTGTCATCACCACATCTTTTAGCAGCAGGTTCTCCAGTCTCAGGAGCTGAGGCTTGAAGAAGTCTTCCCCTTTATCTGTTTTTCTTTGTACGGCACACAACCACACGGCCAGCTAAGTGTAAGGTGTATGGCTGACTTGAAAAGCCTTCAAAAGGGAGCCAAAAAAACTCTTGAGAGCAAAGATATCGGCTGTTGAAACAGCTGACTGTTGACTTCGGTTGTGAAGACAACATGCTTAATGAGAACTGCCATACAGGTAGTCCTTGTCATACAGCCACAATTGGGAGTGTCATCACTTGAGACTTTCAAGAACAGATTGGATGACCATTTGTCAGAAATGGTGTTGGGTCTCCTGCTTGGGTAGGGGGTTGGACTAGATGACCTACAAGGTCCCTTCGAATACTGATTATCTGTTATCTGAGTCCAAAATTTCTGTTGCTAACTGAGATATTGGCTAAGTGAATTTTGCTCTATCTGGTGAATTTTCTTTCCATAGTTGTTAAGTGAATCCATGCAGTTAATGTCAGCTTTGGAAGCCATTTTGAGATTCAATGCTCCCATGCTGCCACAGTTGGATGTGAGGAAGTAGGAGAGAGGAGTTCATTTGAGTATATCTAATTAGACAAAATAAAATTATTTTATTTGGTTCAAGGTCACTGAGTGTGGTGTATAGTGAAATGGGAATCTTACTTTAGGACAGATGGTGATTGGACCATGTGCTGTGACGATGGCTAAGCGGGGATGGATTTGTAGTTTTGACTTTTGCAAGGAAGTCTGGAATGTTCGGTTTCATGTTTCCACAGATGTGCTAGTTACTATCCAAATAAAGGTACCTTTGTGTGATGACCCAGGGTGGGATACAAAACAAACACAGTCACAAAAAACAGGTGAAGCCCCTTTTATTCCTTCACTTTGCTTCCAAGCTCTGAATATTCTTGACAGAAAACAAAAAACTCCCACACAAACAGTTATAAGAAGAAGGAAAAAAGCAACACAAACCAGGCAAGATAAGGGCTGGAGGACGTCCACAGAAAACACACACTGGGAAGGATGCCAAACTCAGAGAGGAACAATAAACTAGAGACATTTCCACACTTTGTTTCCAGCATTCACCCGTATGCATGTCCGACCTCTTATTCAGTTGTCACAGCTGCAGCCCATGAAGAGGATCAAGGCCCTCTCCTCCCAAGTAGACCATATCTCTCCCTTATCCTCTCTTCCTTGCCCTAGGATGGATAGGGGATGGGCTTGGGTCATCCTCTGACTGCTCAGCTGGCCTCTGCCCTTCCCCAGCCTCCTCCACAACCTCTGGAGCCACACTTCCACTCCCTGTTGGCTGTTCCTCTTCTCCCTCAGAGTCAGTCTCCACCAGGGGCATGACACTTTGAGATAATGTCTGTTTGGAGTTATTGATTGGAATGGAAGTTTACGGGAATGCTGACCATTAAGTTAGTAACATGGTTGTTAAGTGAATCTGGCTTCCTTATTGACTTTGCTTATCAGAAGGTCGCCAGCGGCGGCCACATGTCCCGTGGACATAGCAACCCATCATAAATATGAGACAAGTTGCCAAGAGTCTGAATTTTGATCACTTGACCATGGAGATGCTGCAATGGTTGTAAGTGTGAAAAATGGCCACAAGTTGCTTTTTTCAGTGCCGTTGTAACTTTCAGTGCCGTTGAACTGTCACTAAATGAGCAGTTGTAAGTCGAAGACTACCTATATTACCAATTCAGTGAGAATGGTCCTTCACAATCCTTTTCCTTCCTCATCCAAAAAGTCCTTTTTACAGAATCATTTTTTCTGTGCCGTTGTAACTAAATGAACTGTGGCAAGTCGAGGACTGCCTGTGGTAGGGGGTTAAAGGGCTGGATTAGGAGCGAGCAGATCCAGTTTAACAGAAAAATAACAGAATAACAGAATTGGGATGGGCCCTTGGAGGTATTCTAGTCCAACAGAGGCAATGACATGACCCTGCAACAATCAGTAAATATGAGATACTAGCCAAGTGTCCAAATTTTGATCTTATGACCATGGGGATGCAGCAGTGGTCGCATGTGTGAAAAATGGTCATAAGTCACTTTTTTCAGTGCCATTGTAACTTTGAATGGCCACTAAATGAATTGCATGTTGAGTGTCAGGATTCCAGCCATTGCTCTAATTAAATCATGATTCCTGAGCCAAACTTCAAAAAACTTCAAAGGATTTATTATGAGACAACATACCGGCACTGCCCTGTATGAAGCCAACTCTGGCCTACATAATTTACAGTCCCCTGTGACCCTGTTTGCCCCCTCCCCCCTGGGTTTCACATAAACCAGATTCTCCAATTGAGCACATTCACAGGCTGGGTGTCATCATTCACGTTCTCCAATTAAATATATTCATGGGCAAAAGCCCTGGTAGTTCAGTTACATTTTTTTAAAGATAAAGAGTTGGAATGTACTTTCGGTTTCAAACTGCTGCTGCACTGCTCTTCCAGATTTTCTTCTCCCTTCCCCCCCACCTTTTACGGCAACTATTAAAATAGGCATGGGAGTGTTTTATGAGTTGACATTGAGAACTATCTGTATTGTAAGGCTATGTTAAGAGAAGCTTGCTATATAGCCTAAGAAACTAGGGAGGGTCTCTAATGTGCCTCTCGCCCTATCCATTGTCCAGCTGTGGGCTACTTTGTCTCTTATCTGACTGTTCCTTAGGCAGCAATTATTACCCCCTCGTTCTTCAAGGTCATTCCTATATACAAAGGATTTCCAAACTTCCAAATTGGCTGGGGAATTCTGGGAGTTGAAGTCCACAAGTCTTAAAATGGCCAAGTTTGGAAACCTCTGCGAGATAGATATCATTACAACTGATGTGCTTTAAGCTGGGTCTAACTCTCCCATCAAGCAAGAAGGACAAGATGGTGTTGTGGCCCAACAGCAGCCAGAGGAGCTGGCAGCAGATTCAGTCAGTGAGGAGGTTGGGGAGGAACATGGGCCAGTCCTGGAGTCTGGGGAAGGCTCTGATGAGTGCTCTGCGTCAGAGGCAGAGATGGAGCCAGGGCGGTCGGATAGTAATCAGCTGCCTTCGGAGGTGGACATCAGTGAGGCAGAAGAGCAGCTGGAGCCTGTTTCCAGTGTGCACATGCAGAGTTGCCAGAAGAAGGGAACAGCTGAGGAACACAGGCTGACTTGGGAGTAAAGCCACAAGTGAATGGTGAATGGCCCCTCCCATAGGGAATAAAAGAGGAGCGAAAGGGGAGTGGGGCTTTGCAGGAGACAATTAGTTCATTCCGGCATGCTTGCCAAGTCTGAAAGATATCAGCCTGGCCGCTTTCCAAACCTGATAAAGGTCTGTAATTGGGAACTATCTTGAAAGACTGTTGGCCAGGACTTGGGTGGAGAGGAAATTAAATAAAAGGGGTTTATCGGGACGAGGACTCAGCTTCGTGCTGTTTGGGGAAGCCTGGTCAGAACAGATGTTTGAACACCCATGTTCAATGTATCAACTTATCCCAATGCCGGGGGATCCCTTGGATACTCAGGCACTGGAATGAGTTGTCACAAGTTGGCTCTGGCATCCACCCCCATTCAAATCATGAAGGGGTAGCCCTTCCACTTGTTTAAATATTGAGTTGTCTCCTGTGCCACCTTGAATCGAGGATTTGCTGCACCTCATAATGGGTTTGGCCCCCTATGACCACAGGGTCTGGGGCTCACAAGGTAGGGGCCTCGTTGATTCCACCACAGGTTTTAAGAGGCTACTATGGAATACCGGGTGTATTTTCCCTAACAGTCGGGGCAACTTCAGTTGCACCGTGCCTGGGTTGATGATCTCTACTATGGGGAAAGATCCCATGAACTTTGGCCCCAACTTCTCTAGGGAGCCTTAACCTCAAGTATTTGGTAAAGAGGTAGACCTTCTCCCCCACCTGGAATGGCCTTTGTGGGGCCCAGTGTTTGTCTGCCTGTCTCTTGTAGTTCTGTGCCACTTTTGCTAGAGCCTTTTTGACATCCTCCCAAGTTGCTTTCAGCATTGACATCCAGTTGGTCAAGCTGACTGAGGAGGGGGGATCCCTTAGATACTCAGGCATTGGGATGAATTGACACAACACGCCCTTCAGACATGCTTCCTTTTCCACCCCAGGTGTATGTTCGGAGGGCATACATCGCCTACGAGCTGAACAGCGTCCAACATCGCCAGCTGAAAGACAACACATGTGTGGTGGAATTCCAGTTTATGCTCCCGACTTCACATCCAAACAGGTTAGACTTTAAAATGCAGGTATTTCTAAGGGATTTGGAAGAAGGGGCAAAGGGGAGGAGGGTTTGAAAAGGGTGGGGTTCACCTGGATTTGGGGTGAGGGATGGGGGGATAGGAAGTAAGAGTTTCAATCCCCTCTGTTACGTTGTGTTGTTGACTCCATGCTGAAAACCGTGAGTTAGATGTGGCATTATTCCTGCTTGATAAAGGCCACCCCTCTTGTTCATGGTTTTTGAATTGTTTTATTTATTTATCTGAATTTATGAGTTGTCTTCTGCAGCAGACTCTCTTGTGTGTGAAAGGCTGTTTATGTGCAGCTGCATGGCATAGAACAGAGAATTTCCCCCCACATCATGATCAACATGTCTGTCTGCTATGTCTTTGCTACTAGGCCTGTGCTGGTTAGACAGTATATAGTTAGCTTGGGAATGAGAGCTGCCCCCTTAAGGGAATGCTTCATGGGAAATATAGTTAATGCCTTTTGGGATATGTAGTTCATGTCACGTGGTCACATCCGTAATCCTGATTGGTCATTGAATTGACCTCTGGTTGGGCTGAGGGAGTTTTGGGCATTCTTTTCTGGACCCCAGCATCGTGTTGGAGTCTTCCCCTTTACTATATCATTATGGGATGAAGATAACCAACTTTTCACACTATGAAGACGACAGTGCAAAGATTGGACATGAGATGAATCTCAGCATAACTGTGAGTTATACCTTGAGGATGCTTGATATAATCCAATAAAGTAACTTTGTACGGAAGCCTTTGTAGTGTTGAACTGCTTATTCCAGGAGTTTTGGGAAGATAAAGTATTGCCTGGGACAAGAAAGTGAAAAGATGAGGTTTTTGGTACAGTTGACATCTGAATGTAGTTCCTTTAGCTGAAGAAACCCTGTGACGACTTAGATTTTACTAATGATGGTTTGCAATTTCTTTCTATGGCAATCTACCCAGGTTGCTAAGGATCTGCCTTAAAGTTTATACAAGTAGTCCTACGACTTACGAACACAGTTGAGCCCAAAATTTCTATGGCTAAGCAAGACAGTTAAGTGAGTTTGGCCCCATTTTATACCCTTTGTCCTGCCATGGTTATTAAGTGAATCACTGCAGTTAGGTGAATGACACTGTTGTTAAGTGAATCTGGCTTTCCCGTTTATTTTGCTTGTCAGAAGGTCACAAAAGAGGGGACCCATGATCCCATCATAAATATGAGTCAGTTGCCAAGTGTCCGAATTTGAACTGAAGCACAGTTTGCAGGCAGTCCTCAATCTTACGACCGTAATTGAGGTCAACATTTACGTGGCCAAGTGAAACATTTAATAAGTGAGTTTTGCCCAATTTTATGACTTTTCTTGCCACAGTTGTTTAGTGAATCATTGAGTTTGTTAAATTAGTAACCTGGTTGTTAAGTGAATATGGCTACCCCCCTTTGACTTTGCTTGTCAGAAGGCCGCAAAAGGGGATCACATGACCCCAGGATATTGAATGGTCATAAATATGAACCAGTTCTCAAGTATCTGAATTTGGATCAAGCAACCATGGGGATGCTGCAGTTGTAAATGTGAAAAATGGTCATAAGTCACTTTTTTCAGTGCTCTTGTAACTTTGAATGGTCATTAAATGAACTGTTGTAAGTCGAGGACTACCCATATATGACAAAACTGACAAGTTATAAAACTGAAAATGAAATTAGGTTTCCTAGATTGTATGGGGGGAGGGGAGGGAATATGGAGGACCAGTTTTGCCACTCACACTGGTTCCTTAAAAAAATTGGACAAGTTTATTTCTATAAATGGCAGCATTTTATTGGGTAATTCTTAAGTCATGTAGAGGTAGTTCTCCACCTGTAACCATAATGGAGCCCAGTGCTAGGGTTGTAAGTTGCAGTTACAAATTGAGGCATCGTGTGACTTGATTCAAAGTTATGGCCGTTTTGATGATGGTTGTTAAAATAACAGAATAGAATTAGAATTAATAGAATGGAATGAAATGAAATGAAATGAAATGGAATGGAATAGAAAGGGAATAGAATAGAATAGAAATAAGAATAGAATGGAATGGAATAGAATAGAATAGAATGGAAATGAGCATAGAATAGAAAGGAAATAGAAATAGAATAGAATTGAATTGAATTGAATTGAATTCTTTATTGGCCAAATGTGATTAGACACACAAGGAATTTGTCTCCAATGCATAAGGTCAAAGTGTACATACAACAATAGTGATAGATCATGATCATAGTCATTGTAAAAATACTGTATACTGAATTATCTACAATACTTAGTGATAGTTATGGATACTAAATAAGCAATCATATAGGATACCAATTAAACAATTTAAATTGTAAAGATACAAGGAACAAGTTATAGTTGTTAAGTAGAAAAGGAGATAGATAATAGGAAAGATGAGAAGAATAATAGTATTGCAGTCTGAGTAAATAGTTTGACAGTGTTGTGGGAATTAGTTGTTTAGCAGAGGGGGGAAAAACTGTTCTTGTGTCTAGTTGTTCTGGTGTGCAGAGCTCTGTAGCTTCATTTTGAGGGTAGAAGTTGAAACAGTTGATGTCCAGGTTGTGAGGGGTCTGTAAATATTTTCACAGCCTTCTTTTTGACTCGTGCAGTGTACAAGTCCTCAATGTGGAAGGCAGATGAATGCATTTTACCCAAGAGGCTTTTTTTTTTTTGGCCAAAAACTGGAAGTAAACACTGGAAACTGGCAAAAAAACCCATTGTCAGTTGCAGTCATGTGATTGTAGGATGCTGACAATGGACCTCAAGGGGAGCCGATTGCTAGGTGCCCAAAATGCAACCACATGACTGCCAGTGTCAGTGCAGCTGTTACAACTCAAAAAAATGAGTTGTAACATTGTCATACTTCCTACCGGTTGTAAGTCAAGGATTACCTATATAGGTAGTTCTCTACTTACGACCACAATCGAGCCCAACATTTCCATTGCTGACCAAGAAAGTTAAGATAGTCTTGCTGCCTTTTACAACACAGTTGTTAAGTGAATCACCACAGTTGTTAAAGTTGGCTGTTAACTGGATCTGGCTTCCCCATTGACTTTGCTTGTCAGAAAGTCACCAAAGAGGATCACAAAAAGGGACCCTGGGACACTGTAACCGTCATAAATATGAACTAGTTGCCAAGCGTCCGAATTTTGATCATGTGACTATGAGGCTGCTGCAATGGTTGTAAGCAGAGGTAGTATTCAGCAGGTTCTGACCACTTCTGGAGAGCCGGTAGTGAAAATTTTGAGTAGTTCAGAGAACCAGCAAATATCACCTCTGACTGGCCCTTCTCCCATCTCTTCTCTGCCTCCCGAGTCCCAGCTGATCGGCTGGGTCTTTTTTGGTTGCACTGCACAGGAAAATAGAGCTGGAAAGCAGGTTAGTGGGGTGGGGAGGGAATGGGATTTTGCAGTATCCTTTCCCTGTCACACCCACCAAGTCACGCTCACAGAACCGGTAGTAAAACATTTTGAATCCCACCACTGTTTGTAAGTGTGAAAACAGTCATAAGTCATTTTTTTCAGTGCTGTTGTAACTTTGAACCAGAGGTGGTATTCAGCAGGTTCTGACCAGTTCTGGAGAACCGGTAGCGGAAATTTTGAGAAGTTCAGAGAACCGGCAAATATATCTCTCTGGAGATTTTACAGTATCCTTCCTTTGCCATGCCCACCAAGCTACGCCCACAGAACTGGTAGTGAAAAAATTTGAGTCCCACTACTGCTTTGAATGTTCATTAAATGAATGCTTGTAAACCGAGGACTACCTGTATTCTAATCTAATGCATCAGTGTATTATGATTGAGGTGGCATGAATTAGATCTAATGGCAGTGGTGGGGAAACTCTTTTTCTGATGCTTCTCTTCCTCTCTACATCCTTTAAATCAGCCTATCCCTGAGAAGCTAGTTTTCTATTTTCAGGGAGATATTTTGTTGAGCCCAAATAAACATTATGACCTGATTCTACTGGCTTGCAATGAATAGTATAGTTTTCTTTTCTATAGTCTTCTCACTGTGCCACTCATTCAGCTTTGTTGGCACGTATAGAACCGAGACTTGGACTTTACAAACAGCACACTTTTTCCTTAAGTCTTTGCAAGTAGTGGTTGAGCGACATTGTAGCCTAGTGGTGAAGACGCTCGCCTCCCACTTGGAAGGTTGAGTGTTCAATCTTAGGTAGCAGCCTTTCTCTCCCAGGGCGCAAAGAAAAAAAAAAATCTGCTGTGAACTCCATGCAGGTGTCAGGAAGGGCATCCAGCTAGTAAAAGCTCAGTTCCATCCAGTCGCCTCAATTCTACCCTGAATTAAAGGATTACAGGGTCATAAAATAAATAGTTTTTTTGTAGATGGTGATTGAATATTTCCTTGATTCTTATAAAGCCAGACAGCATTTTTTTTTTGTTTTAATCAAGAGAGGAATAGACATTTCTTTGCATTTCTGTATCTGATTTTCCTTCTTCTCTTTTCCCATTGGAGGCATACTTGGTTAAATCAGAAGGGTGAGCTCCTTCTAAAAATGTCAACCCTTCAAGGTTGACCAGACTAGGAAACCAGGCAGGCAAACCAATACAGGTAGTCAAATTGCAACTGTTAATTTAGTGACCATTCGAAGTTACAACAGCACTGAAAAAAGTTAGTTACAACTGTTTTCACACTTATGAGCATTGCAGCATTCCCAGGGTCATGTGATCGGAATTCAGAGGCTTGGCAACTGGCTCATATTTATGACGGTTGCAATGTCCCGGGGTTATGGGATCACCTTTTTTGAGCAAAATCACTGGGGAAGCCAGGTTCATTTAACAACCATGTTTCTAACTTAACGACCACAGTGATTCACTGAACAACTGTGGCAAGAAAGCTCATAAAATGGGGGGCAAACTCATTTAACAAATGTCTCGCTTAGCAATGGAAATTTTGGCCTCAATTATGCTCGTAAGTCGAAGACCACCTATATAAGGGGAAGGAGGAGAGGAACTTCTATTTGGCTTTCAAGGTTCTGTCATTTGATTCTTGAACAAGAGAATCCTGGCAGTTCTTTTTGAAGACCTTGGAAGGGCTGAAAAAAGTTTGAATTTCTGCTACAGAGTGGTGTAGAGCAGGGGGAGTCTCCAACCCCGGTCCGTGGATCGGCACCAGGCTGTGACATGCCAGAAACAAGGCCAAGCAAACAAGTGAAGCTTCATCTGTGGGATGTAGGCACAGAATGTAAAGCCGACGGAAAAACCTTCCTCCATGGAACCGGTCCATAGTGCCCAAAAGGTTGAAGGCCGCTGGTGTAGAGTACATCACTGACTTGCTTGCCTCTGGCCACTAAATGTCGCTGTTGATCCACCACTAGGACGCCTACTCATACAGGAACCCAACCAGCCCTCTTGAAAGACATCGCATTCTCCTCTTCCTTTGTTTCCCCAAATATCCTTTGCCTTTTATTCCATCCTCCTCCTCGTTTAATGTTTGGGAGAATTGGTTGAGGAGGCCTGGTCTCGCTTCATTGAGAATCCATCAGTACATCTCACGGAATGGGTTCGGCCACCCTCCCCCTCCCCTCTCCTTCCCTTTTCCTCCTCCTCTCTTCAAAAATCTGCTTTCGCTTGAAATGAATGAGTCCTCAAAGCTCAGCTGCACAAAAATCTCTCTGCAATGATATAAATGGGCCATTGAATTTGGTCTCATCTGTTCTCTTCATCTCAACAATATTTGCAAATAATTGCATGCTATTTTGGAGGTCCGTCGGCAACCCAACTGCACACTCTTGCCCCCCTCCCCATCCTCCCCTCCCCTCTTCCCATCCATTGATATCATTTCTCTCTCTCCTTTGGCCTCCCCCCCATCCTTTTCTTCTCCCGGCTCTCCCCATTGTTTACCGTAGAGAGGTTTTGATGCTCCCCAGCATCTAGATTATTGTGCAAAGCAAAGTTGGAAAATTCAAGTTCTATTAAAGGATTGGCATCCGGCCTTTGTTAACCTCACTGGAGAGATGAGTTGTCTTAATTCTTTTGTTAAAAATGATCTTTTGTGGGCTTTCAAACATTGGCTAGGCCAGGTAATCCAAAGAAGGTGGGATCAACTCTTATATTTCCCTCTGACACTGAATCTCTATGAAACCCTGAACTTGACAATGTCTTACGGAGGGCTTTTGAAATTAGACTGAAATCTGATTTTTCAGAAGGTGGAGCAGATAATAAAAAGCCTGCAGGACCAAAGACCAGGAAGTTACACTTAAAATCTTTGCCATGTGGCTCTTCTAGAAAATAGTCTTTCAAACTCAGGAGCCTGAACTGCTGTGCGTACCCCATTGTTAAGAAATTAAGAATGCATCTAGAAAGGCTAAATGATGCAAATGAGGCTTATTTGCAAAAAATAATAATAATTCTTGCTGGGATCATTTTGCTTTGCTAGCTGCAAGAGGAGAAGAGGAATCTGTAGCTCACCCCAATTGTTGGAAACGGTCCTGAAGTTTTTCACACGGATGCCAAGAATTCGTACCTTCTTGACATTTTTGTTGTTGTTCTGTAGAGCTCTGGATTATTTAAAAAATATTTTTTTATACCTGCGGATTTTATTTTTTTTAAGGGGAAAAATGTGCTGGGATTCTCAAAACACAAAATCTTAAAACAACTGATTTGGGGAGCGTTGCCTATTCATTGCTTCTAGTGAAGTGAGGCTAAGTGTGTGTTATTTTGGTTTTTTTTTTTTAAATAGAAGTTTGAATATGGTCCATACAGGCAGTCCTCGACTTACGACCACAATTGTAATTTCTCTTGCTAAGCAGGCAGTGGTTAAGTGAGTTTTGCCCCAATTTACAACCTTATTCACCACTCTTAAGCAAATCACTGCAGTTGTTAAGAGAATCATGTGGTCGTTAAGCCAATCTGGTTTCCCCCGTTGACTTTGCTTGTTGGAAGCCGTCGGGGAAGGTTACAAATGATGATCACGTGATCTTGCGATGGTGCAAGATCAGTTGCCAAGCACATACCAGTTGCCAAGCACCTGAATTCTGATCACATGACCATGGGGATGTTACAATGGTTGTAACTCTGAAAACTGGTCATGTGACTTTTTCAGTGCCTTTGTAACTTCCAAGCAGTCATTAAAATCAAGGACATCCTGGACCGGTAATCCTTGATTTACAAAAGTTTGTTTAATGACTGTTCAAAGTTACAACGGCACTGAAAAATGTGACTTACGACCATTTTTCACAGTTACAACCTTTGCAGCAGCCCCATCTTCACGTGATCTGAATTCAGATGCTTGGTGACTGGTTCCTATTTCTGACCATTGCTGTGTCCGGGGCCATATGATCCCCTTTTGCTACCTTCTGACAAGGAAAGTCAGAGGGGAAGGCAGGTTCACTTAGCAATTGGGTCACTCACTTAACAACTGCAGTGATTCACTTAACAACTGTTGTGTTTTACCGGCAGCAATCAGGAGGAAGTTCCAGAGAAGCCTGTGCCGGGTGTGAGTGAGAGCAGGATGATTCATAGAAGAGCAGCATAGGTGACTCGGGAGTAAGAATGCGAATTAATGGCCCATCCCTCTAGGGAATATAAGCCTGGTTTCAAACTGGCTTTTGCCTTTGCAAAAGGCAAACATTAGAAGGAGTTAGTGTGATGATTACAGACTCTGATTTATTGGACTAATTGGCTGCAAGCCATCTGTTATCTACAAAGAGGGTTATTTGTGGAATAAAGCCATGAACGTTTCAGTTTTGGAGTTTTTCTATGTTGCTTTTGGAAACTTCGGCTGGGTCAGAATAACAACTGGGTCAAGGTCATAAAATGGGGCCAAACTCACTTAACAAATCTCTCACTTAACATAAATTTTTGTACTCAACTAGTGGGCGCAAGTTGAGGACTACCCATAATAAACTGCTCTATTATAGAGGCTAGGCTTTCTACTACCTTCAATCATCTCTCCACACCCTTATCAGCCCCTGCAATGGCCGCCTATGGAGATCCTCCTTGTTTCATCCCAAAGTATGGTAAAATAGAGATATCTTTGCACAGTTTCTCAACCTTTTGGATGGGTGTTAACTAAAAAATACTCCTTTGTCTTTTTAGTTGCCAGCAGAAAGGGAGTGGGGGAAAGCAATGCATTCCTTAAATGCCTCAGATAATTGGTAGGCAGCTGAAGCTTTTGGCACCCAAGATTATTACTGGAGAGCATGATTGATGACTCTTGGCTATGGATGTGTCCCAATTGGAGAATATACATCCAGGGGTGGGGATCAGGATCAAGCGTGAAATGAATGATCTGTCTTAGAGATGGCTACACCCAGGTAATGCTGACATGGTCACTCCAAATAAATCAACTTTTTTTTACTCTGAGAGATGCAGCTAGAGACTTATGATTTGAATGGGGGTGGATTTGTGGAGCCCTGACAATGGTGGACTTCAACCCCCATAATTCTCCAGCCAGATACCAATTACGGGTAGCATTGACTTACAACAGTTCGTTTCGTGACCATTCAAAGTCACCACGGCACTGAAAAAAGTGGACTTATGACCATTTCTCATACTTCGACCGTTGCAGCATCCCTTGATCACGTGATTAAAATTCAGATGCTTGGCAACTGACTCATATTTACGATGGTTTTAGTGTTTCCTCGGGTCACATGATAACCTTTTGCAACCTTCTGACGCAACAAAGTCAATAGGGAAGCAAGGTTCACTAAGCAACCATGTTACTAACAAAAACTACAGTGATTCACTTAACAATTTTGTTTAGCAACAGAAACTTTGGGCTCAGTTGGGGGGATCATAAGTCAAGGACTGGCTGTAATAGTTTGGTAGCCTAGAAAACCTTAAGAGGAGCCATTCCAGTCTTGAAACGTACCAAACTCTGTTTTGAACAGCCCCTCAGTTGTACAATTTTATCAATTTCTTTTTTACATGGTCTCTTCCTACTATTTTTCTGCTTTGTTAGAAAGTTTCTCAAAAGATGCTTTGAAGCTTGCATTTCTGGCCTGCCAATTTTGGAAAAGGATCTCCCCCCAAAATATTGCTTTTTAAAAATGGGCTGTATTATAAAACTCAAAATTAGACGGTGTGTTTTAACGTCTCTCTCTTTGATCCTATTGTCCATTTGACACAAATAACTTTTTATTAGCTTATTTGTGGGGAAAATTTTGAGCCAAAAAAATCTGTAGATGACCTCTATGTTCCAGACTATCTTCAAGGGAGTTTGGGGGGGAAGGCAGTCCCTAATTGGGAGACAGTGAGTTCTAGTCCTGCTTAAGCCATGAAAGCAGTCTGGGTGACTTTAGGCCAATCACCAGGAGATGGTGAATTCTAGAGCCACCTTAGGCATGAAAGATGGATGGCTAACTTTGGGCCAATTACCAACAAACTGTAAGTTCTAGTTCTACCAAAGCCATGAAAACTGGCTGGATGACTTTGGGCCAACCTATTAGGAGACAGTGAGTTCTAGTCCCGATTAAGCTATGAAAGCAGTCTGGGTGACCAATCACCAGGAGATTGTGAGTTGTAGTCCTACCTTAGGCACGAAAGATGAATGGGTAACTTTGGGCCAATTGCCAGGAGACTGTGAGTTCTAGTCGCACTTTAGGCATGAAAGCCAGCTGGGTGACTTTGGGCCAGTAACATTCAGCCCAACTTATCTCATAAGGTTTGTTGTTTTGAGGAAAATAGCACAAGGAAGAAAATATTATGCCTGTTTGCTACCTTGAGTATTTCTAAAAATAAAAAAGCAGGAGGGGGGAGGGAGGGAAAAATAGATGGATGGATAGAAAGATAAATAGACAGGCAGGCAGGCAGACAGACAAACAGACAGGATGAGACTTTTATTGTATGGAGAAGTACTTTTCCTGTCACTTGGCTTCAGATTCTGGAAGGACTAATGTCCTGTGTCCATGGAGATTCTTAGTCCTCCAGGCCATGTTTCTCCCAAAGGTGCTTTTTCAAGAGGCAACTGGAGTTCTTGGTTTTTATCTTTGAAAACATTTCGCTTTTCATCCAAGAAGCTTCTTCAACTCTGACTGGATGGTGGATGGATCCTTCCGTTCCCCACCCTCCAGTCGGAGCTGAAGAAACTTCTTGGATGAGAAGCGAAACATCTTCAAAGGAAAACCAGAAAGTCCAGTTGCCTTTGAAAAAAAAGCACCTTTGAGACTACCATGCCGTGTCTCTTCCTTCCCTCCGTTAGCATATTCTCTGCTTCCCCACTCGAGACTAGGAGCAGATCTTAGCTTACGTGGTGTTTGAACCACGTAAATGACAACCGTATGTGCTCTGGAGACACCCTGGACCATGCGCTCCAACTGTGCAGCCTCCCAATCACCAATTCTTTCCACGCTGCTGATTCTTCTGAAAAGATTGTCCATTTGCTATCCTACCCGTGTTGCAAATGATACTCAGATGATGTCCCCTTGCTGTGGGGAGGAGGATGGGATGAGTTCATTATTTTCAAACTGACACATCAGAGCAGGAAGAGCAATGGAGAGAGTCCTATGTTCATTTCACATGGAGTCCTGTGAATTATTCTCCTATTTGTTAGCAAATAGGAGAGAGAGGGAAGGTGTCAGCGTTCCAACTAGCAAACTCCAAACCAACAAACTCTGAGACAACCATTTCCTCAAAGTTCATTTTTATTAGAGTTGTCATATTGGCACATCTGGGAAAACGCGAATCTGAGAGTTCTGGGTTTTTCCTTCCCCAAAGAAATTCAAAGATCCATCCCCTGCATCCATCAGTCCATCACATGGTCCAATCAAATATTTGTCCCAACTGGAGACATCCTTCCAGTCCATCCCCTCCAGGTGCAGGGAAACATGTCCTTGACTTTCTGTGAAAGAATGTTATTGAGTCTAACCTTCTACCTCTTTATGAAATTCCCCCTCCCGAATTCCCAGGCACTAAATGGGACAGCCTCGAAGCGTCCAAGTAAAATATGGCTTCCAAGGCTGACAGAAGGAGTACTAAAGCATATTTGTGTCAACTCATAAAATATTTCTATGGTTTTTTTTAGAGTTGCCAACAGAAAGGGAGGGGGGAGCAGTGCAGCAGCTTGCAAAACCGAAACTGCATTCCACAAATGTTTNGCCAACAGAAAGGGAGGGGGGAGCAGTGCAGCAGCTTGCAAAACCGAAACTGCATTCCACAAATGTTTTCAAAGATAAGAACTAGATGACTGAAGTTTCTGCCTGTGCAAAACTCTAACTGGAGAGCATGATTGATGACTCTTAGCTATGGATGTGTCCCATTGGAGAATATGAATTACGATACACCCAGGGGGTGGGGAAAAAACCAGGGGCAATGATAACAATGAATGATGTGTCTCAGAGTCGGCGACACCCAGGCAGTGCCGGCATGTTAACACCCAATAAATCCTTTTGAAGTTTTGGACGTTGGGCTCGAGATTCATTATTTAATTGGGGTAACTGCCGGAATCCTGACAGTTTGCTTTCTTGAGTTACTTACAGAGTTACTTACAGGTCTTTGACTTATACCTACAGTTGAGCCCAAAATCTCTGTGGCTAAGTGAGATGCAAAAGGGAATCACATGACCCCCCCCCAGAGACATCTCAATTGTCATAAACATGAATCAGTGGCTAAATGACCACATTCTGATCATATAATCGTGAGGATGCTGCAACGGTCATAAGTGTGAAAAACAGTCATAAGTCACTTTTTTTAGGGCCATTGTCACTTCTTAACGGTCACTAAACAAAAGGTTGTAAGTCAAGGACTACCTATATAAAGTAATAAAGGCAGGATAAAAATCTAATGAATTAATGAATAAACTGGGATCTTTGTGCAGGCCGTATTGTGTTTCCATTTTGTTCTGCCTCCATTTGTCTGTTGTTGTTGTCCAGGTTTCTGGTTTTGTTTTACCTTCTGAAAAAGTGAGTCGTGTTCTCTATCAGCAACAGAGATGTAAATGCAATATAAACCATTGGCTTATCTTGGGATCACAAGTCCCATGCTTCCCAACAGCCACGCAGGCCGAGAATTTATGGAATTGTAGCCCCCGTAACTTGAGGAATATTAGATTGGTGGAAATTAGTCTAAAGTTTCATGATCTATAGCAGGGGTGTCCAGCCTTGGCAAATTTAAGACCCGGGGACTTCAGTTCCCAGAATTCCCCAGCCAGCCATGCTGGGAATTCTGGGAGTCGAAGTCCACAAGTCTACAGCCTGTTATAATCAGTCACAGAAGTGTTCTCTGCAACAGGGAGATATTTCTGGGTATCTGTATTATTACATGTAGTGGTACAAATGGACAAAAGCTTGCCCTTTCCTGCAAATAGATTCTCATATCCAAAACAAGAATCACAAAATGAATTTGCAAAGAAAGAAAAAAAATCACAAGCAGTTCCTCTCCCTTGATTTTAATGTACCTTCTAAACACAGAGACCCCATTTGTGTACTCTAATGGGAATATCATTATCCTGCTTCACATCTCTCTTTGACTGCTGATCATACTTTTCAGTAGCTGGAGTAACCAGAAAGCAAATCTGGTTAGAAGAAAAAAGCAGACAGAACTAACACCGAATTTAATTGAAATTTAAATTTAAGCAGTTAAAGGCAAGCTGTTTAATTTTACAATATATGTATTAAGCCACATTTTACTTTCTGTCATATTACAAATTGCAGCAAAGTCTTGGGGAGCTTTAAAGGCTAACATTTATATGTAGAGCCTCGGTGGTTCAGTGGTCAGAGTGCAATACTGCAGGCTACTTCTGCTGACTGCCAGTTGCCTGCAATTTGGCCATTCGAATCTCACCAGGCTCAAAGTTGACTCAGACTTCCATCCTTCCGAGGTGGGTAAAATGAGGATTTTTGGGGGGCAATATGCTTACTCTGTAAACCGCTTAGAGAGGGCTGTAAAGCACTATAAACCGGTGTATAAGTCTACGTGCTATTGCTATTTACTATTGCATGCAGATAGTCCTTGGCTGATGGCCATAATTGAGTCTGGCAATGACATATCATAAGTCGTAACGATCATAAAGTGAGTCACCAAATGGAAGTAAATATTGGTTTCTATAAAAAAATAAATTCGCAACTTGTGGTCACATGACTAGGGGTGCTACAAACAACCATAATGCCAGCTGATTGCCAAGCGCCCAAAATGCACTCATGGATTGTGGTTGGGGATGATGTCAGAACTTCAGAACCAGGTCATACGTATCTTTTGGCTGGGTGGTGGTAGTGGTCCATCCTAACTTTGAATGGTTGATAAGCAGCTGGTTGTAAGTCAAGGACTACCTGTATTACAGTTGGATGACAGTTTTATGAATTATGTGGAGCTGCTCCGTTTTTCACCACAGGATCAGGCATTAATAACAGAGGTAATAATAAGGACCACACTGTCCGTTGAATCCAAAGAGACTTATTGAGTCTAAATTAAAAGGAATTTTTATTACATTAAGTAGTTATTTTGGATGTCTTGTATGTTCGTAAAGAAAATGTTATTCTAGAGGGAGAAGGATTGTGAACAGTTCCTTCACCCCCAGAATTAAAAAAGGATATTATGATACAACCTGTCAGTGTTCCAGCAACCTTCCATTCCGCCCAATAACTGGGGAGACAGACATCTTCTCAAAGGTTCCTTTTTATTTGGATAGTAACTGGCACAACTGGGGAATCCTGAACCTGAAAGTTCTGGGCTTCCTTGCAGTAACTAAAAACTACAAAATCCATCCCCTGCACCCAACATCACATCACATGCCCCAATCACCATCTGTTCCAAGTTAAGATTTCCTCTCACTTATGTGCAAAACAACCTGACCTTGAATCAGAAAAAGTATGTTATTATGTCTAACAAATTAATATTCCAATGAATTCTCCCCTTCCCAGGCTCAAAGGTGGCAGCATGGGAGCATCTGATCTCAATATGGCTTCCAAATCTGATATACCCTTTGGGCAGGGGTGCGATTCAACCGGTGTAACTACCAGTTTGGTGCTCTAAAACTTACTTTCTGCTGCAGTCCCGGTGAACAAATCAGCTGAGGCGCGGCAATTTGCTGTGCTACGCCAAACAGCTGAGCTGAAAACCACGGAAATAAAGGACAGCATTGTCGCCGTAACTACAGGTTCGCCTGAACTGGGCCGAACTGGTAGAATCTCACCCCTGCCTTTGGGGCTGTTCTGTGTGTGAAATGTCGTAGGCTCTCCTACTTAAACAATGGGTTGGACTAGAAGACCTTCAAGGTCCCTTCCAACTCCATTATCCTGTTATTCTTATGACCACTTTTTACAAGCAAATGTAAAAGACATGTAGGCCTAGGGAAGATTTACTTTTATTTATTAGATTAGATTTTATCTTGAGCATGCTCCCATTCAATTTTGAGCAATGCTCCCTTGAAAATGCGGTTCAGTATTTTATATGTCACAGTCCATATAGCTAGATAGACCCATCCTTTTCATTCAAGGGCCATAAAAATGAATCCGCTAAAATATCATCTCAAAAGTTTCCTTCAGGGGAGTTTAGGCTTCTCCACATGCTCCTGTTGAATAGTCATTGATGTCATCAGATGAATAAAAAACAGTGGCTGGTATCGAGCACCACAAGAAAGGTACAGGTAATCCTTGGCTTACGACCACAAATGAGACCAAAATTTCCATTGCTAAGCGAGGCAGAGGTTAAATGAGTTTTGCCCCATTTTACGACCTTTCCTGCCACAGTTGCTAAGTGAGTCACTGCAGTGGTTAAGTTAGTAACCCGGTTGTTAGGTGAATCTGGCTTCCCCATTTGCTTGTCGGAAGGTCATAAAAGGTGGTCGCATGACCCCAGGACGCTGCAACCATCACAAACGTGAATCTGTTAGATTTTGCAGCAGAAATTCAAATCCAGAAAGCACCACCCAGATGACTGATTCAGCAGGATTCATTAACTTCTTTATATACATCATAATATATAAGTAAATGTACAATACCAAAGTAAGTTCTTCCAACGTGGTAGAGAGTTACAAGCAAAAACATAAGCAGCAGCTTCAGATCTCAGAGCAGAGAGTTTAGTTTCACTTTAAAGAGATCATATAAGTTTCGTTTCTTCAGAGCTGAGCACAGAGCTAAGCCATGCCCAGACTCCTTCCAGTCTCCACCCCCAGTTCAGCTCCCATTGGCTGACCTTGTTACCCATGTCTCTGCCGGTTCATGAATATTCTGACAGAATCAGTTACCAAGCATCTAAATGTGATTTGACCATGGAGATGCTACAATGGTCATAAGTGTGAAAAACGCTCATAAGTAAGTGCCCCTTGTAACTTCAAACAGTCACTGAGTGAACTGTTGTAAGTTGAAAACTACCTCTATATAAATCTTTTTCAAAAAATAATAGAAAATCAACAATTTATGGTTCCTTGTATACAGTACTAGTAGTTCTCAACTTACAACCATTGATTTAGTGACTGTTCAAAGTAACAGTGGGATAGATAGATAGTCACAACGGCAGTGAATAAAGTGACTCATGGCCGTTTTTCACACTTAGGACCATTACAGCCTCCCCATTGTCACATGACCAAAATTCAGATGCTTAGCAACTGGAGTGCATAAAGGTCGCAAAAGGTGGACACTGCAACCGTCATAAATATGAGTCAGTTGCCAAGTGGCCAGATTTGGTCATGAGATCATGGGGAGGCTGCAATGGTCGTAAGTGTGAAAAACGGCCATGAGTCACTTTATTCACTGCCGTTGTGACTTCAAACTGTCACTAAATGAACTGTCGTAAGTCGAGGACTACCTGTATATCTGTGTGAGAGCACTTCAAGGAATGTTTCAGGAATATTCTGCCTCATGGAATCTTAAAAAAAAAAAAAGCAAAAATGGTTGTTTTTCACTATCCCTGCTCACAATACAAATCTCAATAAATAAGTGAATAAACACTGATGCGAGGGTAGTAGAACTTAATTCCAGGTAACATGTTATCTCAATGTGCAACCTGGGAATCCTACTTGACACACAGACACACAGACAGAGACAGAAAAAGAGAGGCGGGAAGAGAAGGCTAAAAAGGAAAAGAGAGAAAGGAGAAAAGAGAGAGAAAGGAAGAAAGGGGAAGAGGAAAAGAAAGGGGAAGAGAGGGGGGAGAGAGGAAGAGAGAGAGGAAGAAAGGGGGAAGAGAGGGGGGAAGAAAGGGAAAAAAGAGGGAAACAAGGAAAAGAAAGAAGAAGCGGGAGGAGGAGAGGAAGAGAGGTAGAAGAAGGAAGAGGGGGCGGAAGAAAAGGGCAGAGGAAAAGAAAGGGGCAGAGAGGAGGGAGAGAAAGGAAGAGGAAGAGAGAAGGGGAAGAGAGATAGAGGAAGAAAGGGAGGAAAAGGGGGAAGTGAGGAAAAGAAAGGAGAAGAGGGAGGAGGGAGGGAGAGGAAGAAAGAGAGGGAGAAAGAGGAAAAAGAGGGGAAGAGGAAGAGAAAGGGGAAAAGGAAAAGAAAGCAGAAGAGAGATGGAGAGGGAAAGGAAGAGAAAGAGAGGAAAAGAAAGAGAAAGAGGGAAAGAGAGAGCACATTTTAATAATGCAGCTTCTCCCTTTCCTAGTCATGAACCGGGAGGTGAAAAATACAATGTCGGTCTGGTCCCTGGTCCGTGTGCTCAGTGAATTATTTATTTTTCCTGCCCCCATTTCTGAAAGAATCTGTGAAATAACTGGTTCAATTTGGAAGAATTTAACCTGAGCTCCGGTTGAACTTTCACCCCTGAACGAATGTTCCCCTCGTCTTCCATTTTATTCTTGTTTGTGTTACAGCGATTGATAATACAATATATGCAATCACAGTTTAGCCAAACGTAAGGCCATTTTTGACACCTGTAAATTACAGCAATGGAGAAATAGTTTCACTGTTTAATGTAAACGTACATCAAACGAAAGACAACATCTCTATCTGATATGTGTAGGACTGCATTGATAAGCTGAAGTACAGAAAAAGCTTTTCTTTTTCCTAATTAGGGATGAAGATGTTCAACTTTGGATCAACCAGTTCATTTCAGTCTATCAATCTATTTATATCTCCTTTGCTTTGCTTAATGCTACCAACCAGCCACCACTTGCTGATTCCTATCTACTGGCAGTTTTATCAGTATAACACATTTTGAGACCGAGGGAAATTCCAGAATTGTTCCCAGGTTTAAATTTGCCGAGTATCACCTCCCTTCAGCAAATGGATTCTCTATGGATTCTCAGCCATCCAGGTCACAGTTGTCTCAAAGGAGCTTTTCAAAGAGAAACTGGACTTACTTGATTTTTTTTCCCTTGAAAACATTTCGCTTCTTGATTTTTTTTTTCCCTTGAAAATGTTTCGCTTCTCATCCAGAACTGAAGAAGCTTTTTGGATGAGAAGCAAAACATTTTCAAGGAAAACAACAACAAAACCAGTTGCCTTTTGAAAATCACTTTTGGGAACTCCCTTCAGCAGCAAATTCCCTGTCATATTTATGCTACCGATTGATTGGGACTGGTAAGTAGGAAAAATTGACCTCCTGGCTTGCTTCTGTTCTTCCTGGCTGAAAAATGAATATAATTCAATAATGTATCTGGCAATGGGATTAAAGTAGGGCTAGGGGAAGTGATGTCACTCCTCATGCCATAGACTCACTTCTTTTTCTTTTATAATGATGGTTTTTTTTAAATGTGATATATGAAATTCACTACCGTACATTGTGATATTCACTTCCAAGTGATGTTCATTGAAAATTCAGCAGTGAAAGACAAAGGCTACAGGTTAAGTTCCAATCAAACTGATTCATTGTTCATGCGATGCACAGGAAAGTAGTCAACTAATGGTTACCACTGTTTTGGCCCTAGATAATGGTTAACAGAATTCAAGAAGGTTTGGACTGAGTCCGTTTATGACTATGTAGAGACTCTAAGCTGGTTCCTCTTTTGACTCCACTCCCATATTCTGTCATTCCTCCTACAGGAATACCTACTATATCTAGATCAAAGGTGTCAAACTCAGTTTCACTGAGAGCCATATCAGGGTAGTGTTTGACCTCGGTGGGGAGGCAGGGGGCAGGGGCATGGCCAGCTTGACATCCGTTTCAGCTGCGACGGCTTCCTGTG
>BHFT01052475.1:0-16128 GCA_004320025.1 Laticauda laticaudata
AGTTGGACAGTGTTGAGGGAATTATTTGTTTAGCAGAGTGATGGCGTTTGGGGAAAAACTGTCCTTGTGTCTAGTTGCTCTGTGTGCAGTGCTCTATAGTGTTGTTTTGAGGGAAGGCGTTGAAACAGTTTATGTCTGGGATGTGAGTGGTCTGCAAATATTTTCACAGTTCCAGATTGTTCTGGTCACACCACGAGGCAAGTTGTACAACCTCCTGTCTGTGTGCGGATTCGTCGTCGTACCATCTTCAAACTTCAGTGGTTTTACAGATGGATCGTTTTGAGATGCAGTCATTGGCATAGAGGGAGTGGAGAAAGCACACAGCCTTGTGTGGGGGTAGTTGGGGAAAAGCTGTGTTATTTGTACATAATTGAACATCAATGCTTCCTGCTTCCATTCCCCACCATCCAGTCAGAGCTGAAGAAGCTTCTGGGATGAGGAGCGAAACGTCTTCAAAGAAAGCCCAGTTGTCTCCTGAAAAGGCACCTTGGGGAACCTGTCAGATAAATCGATGTCCAATCTCTTCTTGAAAAAAAAAAGGGAAAAAAAAAGGCTTCCAGAGTTGGATTCCCACCGCTCTTGTCTTGACACGGGTGAGGAGCCCAATAATAACCCCACCCGCCTTCTGTGCTCGCTGACCCGGGCTTCCGCGTGGCGTGGGAACCCATCATCCCCCACCCCACACCCCATACTCCTCGCCTCTCTATCTTCCGCCTTGCAGAGCGCAGGAAAACACACACACACACACACACAAACCCGATGAAGCATCGCAGCCGTCCCAAAGCGCCCCCATCCCTCCCCCTCCGCCCTTTGCAGAGTTGGGGGTGGGAGACGGGAGGAGGAATTTGCAACCCGGCCCCCACGGCCGACTTCCCCGCATCCCGACCCGGCCCGCCACGCCCGAGAGCCGGAACGAGCCTCCCGAGGGCTCTTTAAATAGGATCTATAAATACGAAGGGGCAAGGTGGCCGCCCATTGGCTGCTGCTCCCGGGGGCTTGGCGCAAAGGCGCCTCTTCATTGGAGCAGGAAAAACTGGGGCTCCTCCCTCTCTTCCCCCCCACCCCCGCCTCGCTCTCTCTCTCTCTCTCGCCTCTCTGTGGCTCCATTCTGGTCGTATGTCGAGGACTACTTGCAATGCTTTGCAATGGGTGGCTGAAGACCAGGGAATCAACTGCTCTGATGTCGTTTCGAGGTTTTGTTTGTTTTTAATATATTCTTTATACAGATCAAAATGTGAATGGTGTGATACTGGGTATCATACATTTAATACTGATAAACATAGTTATTGTTGCTCCCAATTATTACATATTCTATTCTATCCTATCCTATTCCATTCCATTCCATTTCATTTTCTATTCTATTCTATTCTATTCTCTGTTCTGTTCTGTTCTGTTTATCCTATCCCATTCCATTCTATTCCATTCATTTTCTATTCTGTTCTGTTCTGTTCTGTTCTATCCTATCCCGTTCCATTCATATCTGTTCTGTTCTGTTCTATTCTATTCTATTCTATTCTATTCTATTCTATTCTATTCTATTCTATTCTATTCCTGTTTCTATTCTATTCTATTCTATTCCTGTTTCTATTCCATTCCATTCCACTCCATATATTCTGTTCTATTCTGTTCTATTCTATTCTTTCATATTGTTTACACATACCTTAAACCTCCGGCCTTCATTTTCTAAACCTCCCTCTTGTTCTTTCATATATATTAACACAAGCCGGAGAACCGTGCTTCGTTATGAAAGCATGTAGTCAGGCTTATTTTGGGGGGGAGGAAAATAAGGAGAAAAAAAAAATTCTGCCTCTGCCTACCAGCATCCATTGGTATTCATCTGGCTAGCATCCTGATGGTGTGTGAGAGAGTTGAGGGCAATATTTGCTATGTGAGCAAGAAGGAGACAGCAAGGAGCCTGGGTGTGGCTTAACTCAACTGCTCTGTACTAAAGCTGCTTGCTGCTGTGAAACTGAAACTCCTCTCCTCTGCTTGTGTTTTGCAGGTGGGGAGGGGGAGTAGAACTCCTTAGCGTCAGGGCGTGTTAATAATAACATAGAAAATCTGATGGTCATTTCAAAAAATCCTCTCTTAAGTGAGCACTTAGAAGCCAAAAGAAACATACATGCCAAATTTTAAGTTTGTAGGCTTTATGGTTCTGGAGATTTTGTGATGATGCATGAGTGGTATTTTATATATATATATAAAAGCAAAATATCACTCATGCATTTATGTCTTCCCAACTATTTATGTTAAAATTTCACCCTTCTTTCTTCCATTAATCAATGTCTCAATGTACGTTTCTGCTTTGGTATCTAATGTGGCCTTAGCAGACAAATTCCACCATATCTTTCTCTTCCTCTTTATTTTTATTATTATTTTTATTGTACATTTTCCTTTATCAGACATCACATTTCCATTTCTGCAATGACCGTGTACTATCTGTATCACATCTTTTTTAAATATACATAACAATATGCATCCTAATTATAGCAATTATTCTCATAAATATACAATGTAATCATTTATAGATGTACATAATATACATAATATTATACACCACAATTATAACCATTATTCTCAGTTATACCATATAGTCTTCACCTCTAATCACTTTGTACACTTTCATCTACAGTCAAGTCCAGTCCAGTAGTGATATTACTTATAGTGTGTGTGCTTATCTATATCTATATACATGTATTTACTTCTATTTTATTCAGCTTCTTTCTCTTCCTCTTTTGACCTCTTTTTTGGACAGACAAGTTTGTGAAATTCCTTAAATGTGAGATGATAAAATAAAAATGCTGATGTTAGCAAAAGATGCACCTATAGCAGGAGCACCTATAGATTTTTTTCCAGATTTACTATTTTGGATGAAGAAATGCTTTCATTGTTGAGAGCCAAACTGAATTTTTGATCTAGATTTTTTGCTTTCACCTTTTCCCATACTGTAAGTAGAGCATTTCTTATATAATGTCTTTGAAAATACCTATGAGTTTTGCTTTTAATGATACCATTAAAAAGCAAGCCATCCTAATTGGAGAGCATGGCCTTCTAAAAACAGTAACCTTTTGTTCCCTCACCTATATTAACACAGCTGCTTGATAATAAAGCTCCCAATCTGATAGCCCAAAGCCCCCATTATTTTTAAACTCTTACAACATTTTCAATCTTTTTCTTGCTTTTTTCCCTGGTCAAACATATTTAAAAATTATTGTATTTAGTTCATCAAAATATTTTTTGCTATTTTTACGGGGACCATTTGGAATAGAAAAAGTAACCCTATACCATTTCAGACAAGTGATTGTCCAGTCTCTTCCTAAAAGCCTCTAGTGAGTCCAAGATTTATGTTGCTAAGTGAGAAATTTATAGACGAAAGTCAATCAGTCATACAGCTAGTCCTCGAATTACAATCACAATTGAGCCCCAAATTTCTGTGGTTAAGTGAGCTATTTGTTAAGTGATAAGTTTGGCCCCATTTTACAACTTTTCTTGCCACGTTTTGAATTTTGCTCTTATTTTACCCCGCAAACTAACCCAGCTTAAAATTAAGCATTTTGTTTTTATTAGGTATCATATCCGAAAAATGTGATCAGAAAAGTATGTATTTAATATTGCATGTCTTAACAGCAGCGAGGGCTATTTTCGCAGTCCTGGAAAAAAATGAAGATATACCGTGAGATCAAGAAATAGTCAAGAAGATACCAGATTGGGCAGAAATGGATAGACTGACATTGAAAACCAAACAGAAAGAGGATGAAGAATATTATAGAACATGGAATTTATTTTGTCAATGGATGGAAAAAAGGGGTGGAGATTAAGAATGTGATCTATATTGTTACGCAAATTAAATACCCGGACAACACAATGTTTATGAAGCACTAAGAAATGTATTTAATGGAAAAATTAATAAAATAAAATAAAAATTAAGCAATTATTGCATTTGGTATGAATGCAGCCCCAAGTTCCTAATTGCTCTGATTATGATGTGCTGTTCATGGACAACCGGAGGGTAAAACTTATCACTTTCAGATAATATGCTCAAATGCAGTTATACAACAGGTCACACTAAGCCATGATTTTGCCATCATCTCTCCAACACTGTTTGACAGACAACAAGCTCAGATAGTAACAGTCTTTCCCATTTGTGTTCCTTTGCGTGGGAGATGCCAAAGGTTTGATTGGCTGAATACAAAATATTTTGAATTCTTTCTTGGCTGCGGGATGGAGTTTCCCCAGTCCCTAATTCTCACTCCAGGATCTGTTGACATGATAGTTTTCATCATTCCCAGCCATGAATTATGGGATTTGTAATCCAACATCACTGGAAAACATTGGACTGGAAAGGCTCTTTCATTGCAAAATGAATTTTAGGATTATTGGTGGGTTTATCATGCATCCCAAATTTTTGCTCCCTCCTCTTCCTCCTGTCCCTCCTTCTCCCCCTTTTTCTTCCCTTCTCTTCTTCCTCTTTATCATCTTCCTCTTAGTCTCCTTGTCTTCCCTCTTCTGCCTCTTTCTTCTCTTCCCCTTTTCTTTGGCTCCTCTTAATCTCTCCTCCTCCACTTCTTCACCATAGTCTTCTCTTCTTCCCTTTCTCTTTTCCTCCTTCTCTTTTTGTCTTCATTTTAGTCCTCTTCCTCTTCTCCTTTCCTTCTTGTCCTCTTTTCTTTGGCTCTTCTTGTAATTTCTCCATCTCCTCCTCCCCCCCTTCTCTTCCTCCTCCATTTTTTTCTGCTTCTCCCTCTCTTTATCCATCTCCTCCTGCTCCTTCTTCTCCTTCTTTCCTTCTTCTCCTTCCCCTCCTCCACCTCTTCCTCCTCCTTCCCTCCCTCCCTCCTTGTCCTCTCACCTCTATTTTATACAACCCAAAGCAGCAAACATAATTTTGTTGTAAAAAAATCTTTCAGAAAACCAAACATTGTTAATCCCTGGTGTTCCAGGAATTTGCATTATTTCACGATTCCATAACCCCTCCAAGCAGAGGTCAAAGCTAAAAACCACGCAGAACATTTCCTGCACAGAACTAGCCCTTCTGGACAATAAGTGAAAGTTTTAGATTTCAGTAAGAGACAGCCCTCTATTGGTGGAAATCATCATCAGCTCTTCCACAGTTTAAAGCAGTGATTCAAAAACCAAGAGGAAAACAGAAGAAAAGGGAATGTCAGCATTATGTTATTGACACGAGGGATGATTGCAAAGATGCAGCTCTTGTCTGATAAAAAAAAAATAGCAAAATATTCTATTTTGCGCATATAAGTAAGAATAATTTAATGAAAGCTCAACAGACCAAATTGTGGAATTCCCTACACAAATATCTCCACAGCTTTGAAGATACTTTCTATGGATCTCTTACTTTCCCCTTGCTTTCTCGCTTTGGAAAGACAAAATAAATAAAAGCCACGGCAAAAAAATATCATAAAATCAGGCCCAATCAAAACAATTGCTTTGTTTAGCAATGGAAATTCTGGTCCCCAATTTTGGCGGTAAATTAAGACTTATCTGAACCTTTGTTAGAATATTTTTATCTCTTTGTCCACGGCTCTGGACCTCTTGAAGCAGAAGAGTTATAAGAGCAGGACAGTTCGTGCTAGACTTACGACTTCAATTGGGCCCGAAATTATTGTTGCTAAGGGAGACACTTGTTCAGTGACTTTTGCCCCATTTTACAACCTATCTTTGCCATAGCTGTTAAGGGAATCACTGCAGTTAAATTAGTAATGCAGTTGTTACGCGAATCTGATTTCCCCAATTGTCAGAAGGTCAGAAAAGGGGACCACGTGATTCCAGGACATTGCAACCATCTGTTGGAAAAACTATCCTTCTGGGTTCAGTTCCAAGTGGGAAAAAAGACACTGGAAACATGGAGGCTATTTGGAAAGACGGTTTAATGGTGGACAGGCTTGGAGATCTAAAGTGAAAAAGATGAACACATGTTTCAAGGTGAAGGAACAGAGAAGGAAGATGCTGAGAGACCTTTATACACTCTCTGTTGGGCCTCACCTTTGGGTTTTCTGTTCCTGTATAAGAAATGTATCCCATTGGCTGTCAGACTCCCAGGGGCGGGAGGGTCTTAGCTAACTTTGTAGGCTTTGTCTGAATGTTACATATTAACATTCTTGTAATACCTTAACCTGATTGGCTGAAACAAACTACACTGTGATTGGCCGAGACGCACAACAGTGATTGGTTAGTAAGGAATCTCCCGTGATTGGACGAACCAATCGTGGGAGATTCAGAAAGCTGTCAATTGGGTTAAGAGCGCTGGCTAGCTCTATAAGAAGAGCCTTCGGCTAAAGAGACTCTTTAATGGCTCCACTAAAGAACACACAGATTCTATACCTTGAATAAGAGGTTGAAGTTACGCTGGTCTCCTGTCTCCTGATTTCTGGCCTTCTAACACTGGCGATGAAGGTTGGGATTCTGAGACAAAGTAGACCAATCGGGAACGTGGCAACCGAGCTGAAAACAACCGATGAGATGGGCCGGCAGCAACTCGCCACCCACACGCATTTGGACCAGACAACTGAGGACTGGGAATCTTACTTCAATAGATTCCTGGCCATGTTCCTCAAGAGCAGCAATCTCAAGGTATGCAAACAACCACCGGAAAGAGGAGCTGTGTTCCTGACGCCATTGCGGACCAGCGTATTCAAGATGGCTCAAAGGCATTGGGCAAGCCCCCCAGAGGAGCGTGAAGGAGATGACTTGGCAGATCTAGATCGATTACTTTCGGAACCACTAATCCAGCGCATTAAGAACCTGATCCGGCGACACGAATCTACACGTTGGGATCAAAAGGTCAGAGAGAGCATGCGGGGATTTCATGGCGCATTGAGGAACATCGGAGGTGTGTGTGTCTTTTCCAGACATTGGATGAGGCTCTGAGGGACCGCGTGGTTCTTGGTTTCAGAGCCCTGCATGCTCGCAGAGCAGGCTTAATGGCTTGGGTCAGACATTACAGTTACGAAGCCATTGGCTGAAGCACTGCAGCTGAAGCGCACAAAGAAATCAGTGGCGCAAAGGTATGTGACCTAATGAATGCAAGGGACCAACAACATCGGAGACCAACATATCCCGAAAAACGAACTGATAAACTGGTTCACAAAGCAACAATGGCGCACGCCACGAGGAAGTCGATCTACTCACCACAACCACCGTGAATGAGGATAGGAGGAGATCCACAGATTGCAAGCGGGAGCGAGACCCACGGACAAGTTTGTAAGGTCGGGCTTCCAGTGCGCGGGTTTGGCGGCGGCAACCACCCTGTTCTGAGTGCCGGTTTTTTAGTATGCCATTTGCCAGTACTGCGTGAAAAATGGGGGCATATTGCCAAGGTCTGTAGAAACAAACGGAAGCTCCAGCCCAAGACGACGCGACAAGCAGTGCCTTCCAGAAACTAAGACAGACTTCAGCAGAGAACTGATGGAACCGTGAAAACTGAAGCAAACGGCTTCAACGAGACCAAACGACGGGGAGAAACCATCAAAACGGTCACAATCGGCATATATTCAGACAATTCAGACAGCAGAAAAGTACGTGTGCAGGTTCAGCATTGAAGTGGCAGGCCGTGCAGATGGCAGGGTGGGACTCCGGATCATACCTCTCCATGTGTCCTGGGACACAGGTTAAGAGGTTAGCGCTCAGCTACAGAAATAAGAAGGCTGGAGAACCAGAGACTCACCATATAAAGACTATCAGGGAACAGAATCCCTGGTAATAGGAAATTGGACACTTCCTATCACTAACCTTCAAAGGCATGGGAAACAACTAGATAAGCTCATCGCAACAAGGGGTTCCCTGGAACCAAAATAGACTATCGCAGCTGGGTAGACCCTAATAGTCTCCCCAATCAAGACCAGAATGGGTCCGTGAGAATTTGTGGGGATTATAAAGTGACACTTATACATGCACTGCAACAAAG
Source organism: Laticauda laticaudata (assembly GCA_004320025.1). Classification (NCBI taxonomy): domain Eukaryota; kingdom Metazoa; phylum Chordata; class Lepidosauria; order Squamata; family Elapidae; genus Laticauda; species Laticauda laticaudata. The sequence goes on from BHFT01052475.1 coordinate 7,922, forward strand.
TGCAATACTCCCAGTCCCAGTGGTACAGCACCTCCTCATCATTGGGGGAGGAAAAGTCTTTGCGAAGTTGACTTGGCGCCAAGCAAATCAACAGCTGCCCTATTGATGCCGAGAACTGTGGAAGCGAAACTAAAATCATGACGCACGGGGGGCTTCCAGTGGCAAAAAGGCTCCAATTCGGAGTTCAGTGTGGCACAAGGGATGTTCCAGAGTCTCATGGAAATGGTTACTCCAAGGAATTAAGCGGAGTCAATATCATATTTTGATGATGTGTTGGTAGCGGCGCAAGAAACAAAAGACTAGTTGAGATAAAGCAACTCAAGAGAAGGTCCTAACAAAAATTTTAAAAGTGCAGGACTTAAAGTTAAAAAAGAAAGTGCCAAGTTATGCATTGAAAAGGTTTGAGTTCCTGGGATATCTGGTGGACACAGACGGAATCACCTACCCCATTTAATGAGGCAAAAATAAAAGCAATAAAGGAAGCCCGAGACCTCAAAATGGCAGAATTGGACAAATGCCTTTCTGGGGGACTAATGCAATTTATACAATGTCTTTTTGCCACAGAAGAACAACAAAGCGGAACCTCTGCATAGGTTTTGCTCGACAAGACGTCCGTTTTTGGTCCTGGGGCTAAGCAGGAAGAGGCCGCGCTTCCGGAAGCATAAAAGGACGCTCCTACATCAACAATCAGTCCTCAATCATGTTACAGTGAGACCCTACACTAAACAGTAAGCCTGCGACGCCTCTCCAATTCGGCATTGGAGGCTTACTAAAGCCATACCCCTGCCAGACGGGAAGAGAAGGCACTGATTGCTTACTTCTCGAAACCACTATCAAAGGCAAGAAAGAAATTATAGCCAGCTCGACAGGAGGGCACTTGCGGCGGTTACGCGGCGGTGAAGCGTTTCACGAGTATATACGGTAGGGACTTTACCCTGCATCACCAACCATAAACCACTACTGGGGATCTGGCGGGAAACAAAGCCACCCCACATAACTGTTCCTCCCTGGAATGACAAGGCGGTCTGAGTTCTTGCCCCTATACCTACATAGATACAGGTCGCCCAGGGAAATGCATCTTTGCATGGCCGACGCAGCTAAGCCGTTGCCCCTTAAAAGATTACGAAGATGAACGCCTGCAGCCCACCAATCCACGCACTGGCAAATAGAGACAATTGCCGCAACGTCTACAGCAACTGCGTTCAGACATTGCGAGAGAGACGAACAAAGATGGCAAAACTGGCAATGAAGTTTTGAACTGGTGGTAAAGGGTGGCCAGAACAGAAAGGCAAATGAGCCAGTTTTAACGCTTTCTGAAATACCGGCAAACTGGGAATTCAATTCCTCCCAAAAGGGATTTGTTACTATGGGGCGATAGAGTGGTAGTTCCAGACAGGCTTACAAAAAATAAATATTAGCACCATGTTGCTGAGGGACACCCGGGCATTTATGAAGATGAAATGAATCCTGCCAGAAGCTTTACGTATGTGGCCAAAGGGATAAGACAGATACCATTGAAACCTGGGTGGCTACAGTGTGCAAATGTCAGCAAATCCAGACCAAACCGCACCGATTCGCCAGTCAACCCTCCAGTGGGAAACACCAAGGGGGAGAAACGCAATGGTGAGGGTCATATAGACTTTACGGGACCCACAATAAGGGCACTTTTTATTGATCGGCAGTAGACACTTACTCCAACTGGCTGGAAGGTAAGCCTAATGCGATCTAACCAACGGCGGGAGGCGGTTACAAAACAACTTAAGAAGGCAGACTTGTTCGCCACCACACGGCCTACCCATGACTTGAATGTAATCTGACAATGTGGCCTAAGCAATTTACGGATTGGCATCGATGCAATTCCTGCAGAATGGGGGAATCCAATACGCATTGTTCAAATCCCGTTCATCCAGCGGCGACGGGCAGGCCGGGAATGATGGTTCAGATACACCAAAGACGGCCTTTAGAAAAGATGGACTCTGGTTAACATATACGACAGAAATAATAACTATGAACAATCAGCAGCAATAACACCAAGTGCCAAAACCATAATAAAAAGCCTGGGCAGAACTCCTGATGGGAAGAAAACTCCAATCGCATCTAGGACAGACTTCACTCCGACTTACAATCCAGAAAAACCCACGCAGACTCGTTCGCAGCCGGTACTGGGCATTTAATCCGGGAGACACGAATCTATGCTAAAAAAATTTCAGGGGACCACTATAGGTACGCTGCTACAAAAAAGCGCAAGTAACAGGCTCCCGGTCGTAGCTGGCTGGGAAAGCAGAGGACGGAAGAAACTGGAAATAGGCTATGGTCGACCAATACGGAATCAAAGAAATAATTTTAAACAGGTCACGAAACGCCACAAAACTCGCAAACAGACTGCCAATAAAAAAACTAGAGGGAAGGGGGAAACCCTAAACTAATCATAAAACGAAAAAGAAAATACGACTGCAAGACAACGACAAACCCGGAACGGGCCCAACCAAGCAAACCGAACCAGAAATACAAACACGCACTAACGTAACAAGTAGAAACGCAATCAATAGTCCCAACGAAAATGGAAGGCATGCTGAAGGGTACCAGAGGAAGACAACCCACGCAGAACCTCAACTGGGAAGGAACAGTGCAAGCCAGCTCAACCAGCCGCGGAAAAGACCGGCTGGAAACAAAGGAGCCACAACATTGGACCGAAACCCAGTAGACACCGGGTTCGGGAGGTTGGCGGTGAAAGGCCTGACTCATCCTTCGCAGGCGATTCCATGGAGAAGAAACCGGGAAAGCACAAAGATCGCTTCGCGAAGTGGCTGAAGACCACGCAGCAACTGAACTGCGCAGGTAAGTAGGCAAGTAAAAAGCCCTGCCTACATCATGTAGGATGGTCATACCAAGGGGGGAGGGGGTGTTACATATTAACAATACATGTAATACCCTAACCTGATTGGCTGATACGAACTGGCACGGTGTGATTGCGAGTATCGCACGATGGTGATGGTTAGTAAGGAATCTCCCGTGATTGGGGGACGAACCGATCGGGCGGACGTTCAGAAAGCTTCATTGGGTAAACAGCCGCCGGCTACCTCTATAAGAAGAGTGGCCAACGGCTCGCTAAAGAACCCACAGATCTATACCTGTTTGAAATAAAGAGCTGAGTTATACTGGTCTGCCTGTCTCCTGATTTGCCGCGAATTCTACACATGGCTTCACCTGAGTTCCAGGCTTGGTTGAGCCTTGCTAGTATTGAGATGTAATGAAAGGGGCTTTAGGCAATTCCTCAACATAGCTCTATCTGGAAGTATCTGTTGTTATGTAAAATACTCTGGCCTAGGCCTTAATGCCCACGCCATGTAACAAAGGTGGGGGTGAACTTCTGCTTTTGAGGTGAGTTTCTGGGCTTCTGAGTTTCTACTCTTTTTAGGGGAAATATTCTGTCTTTTAAATATTTCCTAGGATATTTCATTTTTCTAGGAGAGGGGTGGGTGCTAACTTCCTACACATCATAAACATGAGCCAGTTGCCAAGCATCCAAATTTTGATCACATGACTATAGGGATGCTTCAGTGGTTGTTAAAAGGTGGAAAAAAAGGCCATAGGTCACTTTTTTCAGTGCTGTTATAACTTCAAATGGTCACTAAATGAATGGTTCTAAGTTGAGGACTACCTCTAGTCATAACAGAATAACAGAGTTGGAAGGGACCTTGGAGGTCTTCTAATCCAACCCCTTGCTCAAACTGGAAACTCTGTATCATGTCAGACAAATGGTTATCCAATCTCTTCTTAAAAACTTCCAGTGTTGGGGCATTCTCAAATTCTGGAGGCAAGTTGTTCCACTGATTAATTGTTCTAACTGTCAGGAAATTTCTCCTTAGTTTAGGTTGCTTCTCTCCTAGATTAGCTTCCACCCATTGCTTCTTGTCCTGCCTTCAGGTACTTTGGAGAATAGCTTGACTCCCTCTTCTTTGGGGCAGCCCCTTAGATTTTGGAACACTGCTATCATGTCACCCCTAGTCCTTCTTTTATTAAACTAGAGACATACCCAATTCCTGCAACCCTTCTTTGTATATTTTATCCTCCAGTCCTCTAATCATCCTGGTTGCTCTTCTCTGCACTCTTTCTAGAGTCTCAATGTCTTTTTTATAATGGGGTGACCAAAACTGGATCCAGCATTCTAGGTATGGCCTTACTAAGGCTTTATAGAGTGGTATTAGCACCTCCCTTGATCTTGATTCAATACCTCTGTTAATGCAATTTCGGATTGCATTGGCTTTTTTGGCTACCACCACACACTGTTGGTTCATATTTAACTGGTTGTCTACTAAGACTCCCAAGATCCCTCTCACAGTTACTGCTGTTCAGCCAAGTTTCACTTAATCTTTATCTGTATTTTGGGTTTTCATTGCCTGAGCGTAAGACTTTACTTTTCTCTATGTTGAATTTCATTTTGTTGGATAGGACAGTGTTCAACTCTGTCAAGATCTTTTTGGATCCTGAGCTTGTCTTCTAAGGGGTTGGCTATTCCTGCCAGCTTAGTATCATCTGAAAAATTGATGATTTCTCCTTCTATTCCCACATCTAAGTCATTTATGAAGATATTGAAGAGTCCTGGGCCAAAGACAGAACCTTGTGGTTCTGCTTACTTGCCTTCATGTAGTACCATTAAGGGCTACTTGTTGAATATAGTTCGTCAACCAGTTACAAATCCATGAACCTGTTGAGTACACCCAGTTGCCCAAACTGGTCCAACCTTCGTCTCCATCTTCAGAATCTGCCTTTAAATGCTGTTATTGAAACTGCACTGCTATTTTGTGCTTAAGCAAAGGGGTTGATCAGTTTGGCCTCCTTGGACAAATAATAGTAATATTCAGGATCCTCCCTCTTCCCAGCATTGTAATCTCGACCTGTTGTTACTTTCTGCTTACCTCCTTGGCTTTATTTCTTTTCTTCCTGTCGTTCTTGTTGTTAGTCTAATCAGAGAAGTGCTTCACATTTTCCGTTTTGCAGTCATTTTGGCTTAAGTATTACATGCCTAAGGAAAGGGTGAGTTTAATTTTTTGTTCTAAGATTGGCATTACAAACTGCCACCAGATGGTGCTGCTGGTCTCTGTAATTTCACTCCAACTTTGAATCTGGCATCTCCAGAATACAAAATAACATGAGTTTGAAGGGATTTTGCAGGTCTTTTACAACGCCCTTCTCAAGCAGAAGATCTTATAGCATTCCAGACAAATGGCTGTCCAATCTCTTCTTAAAACCTGCATTGATGGAGCATCCACAACTTCTGAAGACAAGCTGTTCCATTATTTTAATTGTTCTCCCTGTCAAGAAATTTCTCCTTGGTTTTAGGTTACTTCTCCTTGATTAATTTCCATCCATTGCTTCTTGCAGCCTTCAGGTGCTTTGTAGAATAGTTTGACCCCCTCTTCTTTGTGGCATCCCCTCAAATATTGGAACACTGCTAACACGTTACTCCTAGTTGTTCTTTTCACTAGATTAGACAAACCCAATTCCTGCAACCATTCTTTATATATTTTAGCCTCCAGACACTTAATCATCTTTGTTGCTCTTTTCTGAACTCTTTCCAGAGTCTCTACATCTTTTTTATAATATGGTGACCAAAATTGGCTACAGTATTTCAAGTAATGGTTTTACTTATGTTACTTCCTTCCTTATGAACCACGGTGGCGCAGTGGTTAGAGGGCAGTACTGCAGGCTACTTCTGCTGCCTGCCGGCTACCTGCAGTTTGGCTGTTCAGATCTCACTAGGCTTAAGGGTGATTCAGCCTTCCATCCTTCTGAGGTGGGTAAAATGAGGACCCAGATTGTTTGGGGGCAGGAGGCTGACTCTGTAAGCCGCTTAGAGAGGGCTGTAAAACACTGAGAAGCGATACATAAGTCTAAGAACTAGTGCTACTGAGGCTTTATTAAGCAGACTAGTTCTTTACTTGGCCAAATCCTTCATGAATATGTTCTAGTTTTCTTGGCGACATAGTAACGGCTTGCCCTATTCTCTTTTTCTGAATGTTTTCCCTTTCTACTGCTCTATCTGTCTTACCAACCTGAGCTCTCCTAGTAGTCTCTCCGAAGTAAACCAGATCAGAGGTGGGTATTCAGCAGATTCTGACCAGTTTTGGAGAACTGGTAGCAGAAATTTTGAGTAGTTCGGAGAACTGGCAAATCCCACCTCTGACTGGCTCCACTCCCATCTCTTCTCTGCCTCTGGAGTCCCAGCTGATCATCTGGGTCTTCTTTGGTTGCCCTGCACAGGAGAACGGAGCTGGAAGGCAGGTTAGTGTGGTGGGGAGGGAATGGAGATTTTGCAGTAAACTTTCCCTGGAGTGGGGAGGGAATGGAGATTTTGCAGTAACCTTTCCCTGCCATGCCCACCAAGCTACGCCCACAAAACCGATAGTAAAATTGTTGAATCCTACCACTGAACCAGATTCAAGACTATGAAGGTTTTTGAGATCAACCCAAACTGCCACTTAGTGAGGCAGAGCCAATACCCTAAAGTAGATGTTTCCAACCTTTCTGGACTGGCAGATGGCAGTGGTGGTATGGTGGTAGGGAAAAGTGAGGGATGTGACCAAGGATAAGGGCAAGGAAGAAAATGTGCCTGGTATTTTACGGTTTAAAATCTATTTATAATTCCCAGCCAACTGGGAATTATAATGGCCACATTCACAGAATATACTTAAGCTGGTATGGCTTTGCAATAAACTGAGCTATAAACTAGCCTGAATGGCAGAGTTTACACAAGGTGGTAAGCCACAAAATCAAACAACCGAGCCAAACAATGAATCAAGATTGACAGCAGCCATGCTTGAAATATTCGATGAAAGCAACTTGTCAGATTAACTATGATTTAGTCTGGACATTGTCTGGACATTGCCCAGTGGATATTTCTTTTGAGTTTATTTTTGTCAAGTTTCTTTCTTTGGAAGTTAATCAATAGGCATTTAACAGCTTTGTAAATAACGAACTTGAGACTAATCAGGCTGGATGGCAGGCTTTAAAAGGTAAATAAGCATTTGATTATTGTGTAACAAGATCATCAATAGCGGCAATTAAGCAATTAAGCCAAGTGTCAGTTCTGTGAAAGTTTGGCTGAAGATTAATATTTTCCCTTTCCCTGTTAAAAAGATCTGTTCCCTGTTATTGCAGAATCACTGAAAGATGCTTTTCAATGTTGGTGAAAAATTGCCACAAAAAATAGCTGTGCTACGTGGCAGGAATAGCCAAGGTTTGACAATTGCACAGCATTTGCCAAAAATGTTACCCATCCAGAGCCAGCTTTGAATTTGGTAGCCGGAACAAATATTTGGATAAGTGGCCCACAATTCATCCATTCAAGGCTACTGTCTTTAGGCTGCCAAATCCACATGTCCAGCAGAGGGCAGTAAAGGATTAGCAATTTGGGCCTTCAAAAAATTTAGCAACTGGTTCTGTGCCCAGTTGCTGGATGGGCGTGGCCATGGTGGGCGTGGCCTAGTCAGCCTCCTGCACCATGGTGTGGGGGAGGGCATTTTGGCCTCCCCAGGCTCTGGAGGCTTTCCTCGAGTCAGCCAGTCATTTCAACCATCGGTTCGGCGAACCAGATGTAAAATTAACATCCAATTCACCCAAACCAGTGCAAACTGGTAGCAGCCCATCCCTGACTAGGGGGTGACATGACAGCAGCGTTCCAATATCTCAGGGGCTGTCCCAAAGAAGAGGGAGTCAAGCTATTCTCCAAAGTACCAGAAGGCAGGACAAGAAGCAATGGGTGGAAACTAATCAAGGAGAGAAGCAACTTAGAAATAGGGAAACATTTCCTTCCTCCAGAATGTTCTGTTGTGAATGCTCTGTGGGAAGAAATATCCATCTGGTTCAGTTCCAAGCTGAGAGAAAGACACTGGAAACATGGAGGCTGATTGGAAAGATGGTTTAATGATGAAGAACTCATGTGTGGTTCTGGGCAGCTGACCCCATGGAGTTGAGAATGAGAGTTATTTATACCTTCTCTTGGGCCTTGCCCTTGAGCTTCCTGTTCCTCTGCAAGAATATGTATTCTATTGGCTGTTGTCAGACTCCCATGGGGCCATATAGGGGTCATAGTTGGCTCTATAGGCAAAGTACAAATCTTAAGGCTAGGTCACACTGGCCGACAGATGCAAAACATATGTAAAAAGGACACAGCAGACGAGCAAATTTTCCATCCGTTGTTATCC
>BHFT01052483.1:0-12968 GCA_004320025.1 Laticauda laticaudata
TGAAATTTGGCAAAAAAATTAGGATTCATTTAAAAAAAATCTTATCTTGGGTTGAGGGGCAAGGCCCAGACAGGGGAATAGCACAGTGATCCCTCACCAAGTTCAAGAATAATAAAGGACAGGAGAGCACCTAATTTTGGACCACAGGTTTAGAAAATAACAAGTCTCCTTGGGCCATAAGGTCCACCTACGGCTCTGATGCCATTTCTTCAGGACTTAGTTGCACAGTAACTAAAGCCTTGTGTTGCACAGTAACTAAAGCCCCTATTCAGTAGGGGACTGAATAATGAAGGTTTGACGAAAGCCGCTGATCTAGTCTACTCTGGCCTAACCTCTTCTCTGTCTGATAGATAGGGATCCCTGAGCTCCCTCTCCTCCTCCTCTGACATAGAGAATCTGCTATGCTCTGAGGATATAAGGAACCTCTGTCCCTATGCTCTCCCCAGCCAGGGAGAGGGGAAGAGTACCTAAAATTCAGGGGCTTGGAGATCTCCGTCTGTGTAGGGGAGTTTTTCCCTGATAAAAAGAGGATAGAATGCTAGGGGCCCCTCCTGCCAAGTGGAGGAGCTGTTGGAACCCCTCAGTGATGCCTTGCCTAACTGCCACAAGACCACTGATTGGATATCCTGGGGCCTATTTTCAGGGGGTGTCATGAGATGAAGCCCAGCAGCAATGGGGGTAAAAGAGACTTCCACCCTAGGCCTATGTCCCCCTTGGGGCAAAAAACCCTGAGGATTGTAATTTCCAGTATCCTGATTAGCAGGCCTGAAGCAAGGCCCAGACCTGCTCAGGTCTTGGGGAAGGGAAGCCTCATCAGGCCTCTCCAGGGACCATGCCTGAAGGTGGCTTGCTAAACTGCCTTGTGACCCTCTGGGTCTGGGGGCCTGAATTGGGTAGGCCTGAGACTCCCCTAACTGAGAAAATCCCTGTAAGTGTTGGAAGTTCTTGGCAAACTTCTTTTCTAATGCTGCATGCCTCCTTCTTTCAGCTCTCACTTATGACTTGGAAGTCTTTTTGGAGGCCAAAGCCTTAGACCTAATCTTCACTGCTACCTCTATATTGGCTGAAAGGACTCTTTGCCTCCTTTTCTTGAAAGGCCTGCATGATCCTTCAGAGCATTGTGTGGCCTCCATTTGTGATGTTTCTGGTTACGCCCAGTCGCTCTCCATTTCACTAGGTAGGAGTTGCTGTCAGCTCCACACTAGTTTGTCACCTCAGTTCTGGGATAATTGGCTGGTGTTCTATATATAAATGGTTGACTCCTAGACTACATTTCTGATTGGTCCAGTAAAGTAAGAAGTGGATTGGTTCACTAGGAACCGCAATCCAAAGAGCTGCTGAAGGCCGGCAAATTCAAGGGAATGCCCATAAGGGCTGAAAGCACGGCAGGCCAGCTGTATAAAAGGCTGGCCTCGCTGCAGCTCTCTCATAGAGGTTCCTTATTTCTGTACTACGTTGGTGGTTTGGATCAATAGAGTGTTTCGTAATGTTGCCCAAACCAGCGGGTCTACCGTTCTCGCTGTGTGTCTTTATTGTCCGCCACGTCAGCGAGATAAGCGAGTTAGCGAGCTGAGAACGGTGAGGCTATCGTCCTGAACTCGTTAAACCGTGAGCGCGGTGTACCTTTTGATCGAAGACCAGACGCCGATTCGATAGCGAGTGTCGGAAGAAGCAAACGCGATTTTTATGGTGAAGACTTGACTCCACCAGGATCTCCCGGTTACTAATACACCTGAGGCGGCCTCCTTGCCCAGGGGTCGACTCTGCCGTGTATTGCTCTCTCTCAGATCTAAGAGCGAAGCAGGATTAGTGGCAGCTATCATATTACATGGAATCGCGGTTCAATGTAGTCTGTGGACGAAGCAAGACACATGGATGCATATCTCGGACACCAACTCATACTCGCGCAGCGCACGCCTGTATTCCTTCCACCTCGCACGAGGCGGCACCGGCGGCGTCACAGTTGATGGTGCCTTCGAGCGAGTTTTGGGTTAATGGACAATAAGCCCTTGCGAAGGATCGACCCTGCGAACGGATAACGAGCACTACTAAAATCGTGCGCCGCGCCTATGGAGCAATAATCCTCATAGCAACTACGCTCACTCGGTCGCTGTGTCATACGTAAATAAAGGCGGCATGCGTTCTACCGCAGAGACCAGGAAGCGAGAAAGGCGCGATGACCTGTCGCCTATCGTGGGCTGCTCCAAAGACAAATCAGGCCCCGAGATGAGCTGTGACTTCCTGAATATCGACGAAGCGATGCACGCGCACTAGCGTGGGTGTTGGGGCTTAGAGACACACTCACAGTGCAAGTAAACTACTAAACAAAGCACCACACGCTCCACTTATAGTGGCATCATCTTAGGGCGGTTGCCTTGGCTGTTTCTTCGCAGTACCTGGGTGGCTGGGCCGCCTCCCCTCGAAGCAATCGCGGAAGCCATGGCCCGCCCGAAGCGCGCAAGATGAAAGATCGGTCGTGTCACAATGTACTAAGTAAAATCAAGGCACAAAATGCGCGAACGGAAATAACTTACCGCCACCCAAACTCAGAAAACCACTGTAAATGCCGCCTATTCGGCCTAACCACCAACCCGATCTTAGTCTTAAAGAGTCGAGAGAGGAAACCGAATCGAGCGAGGAAGACCTGACGAGGTCGCACCGTCCTGCTTTCGGCCCATAAAAAAGAGTGCGAAAGAAGAAATTAGGCCGGGAAGTGCGGCTGCGGAGGCGACAATCCTTATCAGCACCCGACATGCCGGGAGTGCAGATTTTCTCGTATGTCTACCATCTGTGCTATGCGCTACTGTAAAAAACGTGGGCACGGAGTCGTAGATAAGTCTCGCAGAAAACAAGAAAATTCTCTCAGCCCACGAGACGCAGAAATTCCCCAACTGACCAGAGCGCGATGTCGGTAAATCGAGCGGTAGAGAAAGTGGTCAACATATGAGATATGACGCCATTCTCCAATAGCACAGCAGCCCTAAAGGGCCTGTCAACTTTATAGCGAAAGCGCTCAGACGGAAAGCGCAAGAGGTTTCAAACGTGACTGTAAAACAATCAATTAGGGAATGTCGTAGCAGAGGTGGAGTGGACTTCCGGTGTCGGGTGGGGCTTTCGATGCGTGTCTTGGGTTGTGATCAGCCATTGAGAACACAACTAGTCCAGAACCATCCAATATCCAGACAATTGCAAAACAACCTTTGATCTGGGGAAGGGAGATCTATCAGAAGGGAAACCGAATCCCTGTTAGTTTGGCATGGGAACAATATTTTCTCTGGTTCACCTATAAGACAACATTGTCAAAAGACTGCCACTAACGCATGAGTCGTCCTCGGCTCCGGCCTCCGAATAGACCGCAGCCTCCCTGGGCATCGAAATAGGTTCTGCACACCTTGGCATCGCGATGAACCGCGGAATCGCGTTCGATCCGTGACTACACGTTGGGAAGATGACCTCAATCCGCGAATTCCTCCAAGAACCCGTTTTTGAGCACGGCTGAGGCTGACGGCAAAGACTTTGGGGAACCCCCTATTTTTTTAGCCTAGATCCCGCAAATAGCCCAAGAGAGATCAAACAGCCCAGGCGAGTTCCCTCTTGCGCTAAAGGCAAAGATTCGAAGGAAACAATTCGAACAAGCTAATAGCCCAGGGGGTGTTTGGAACCTGTGGACCGGGACTTGCCAACCAGGGTGGGAAACCGCCTATTGTTAACGCCAATAACACAACGCTGCCCAGGGTCCAATTAGAATCTGTGGTGACTATCCAGCAGGAACCCCTGAACACATGCTCTTACACCACCAAGCGCACCCCCGGTGCCAACGTAGTCCCCAATCAGGTTTCGCTTCCACTCTCTGGCAATTGTGGCTATAAGGTTTTCTTCGCTAAACTTGGGTGGACTTCGGCGCAACCGCTTCTTTTACTCCAGCAACTCCTGCTGTGACCCAGAGCAGCGCAGAAGCCGCAAACTACTAGTGCACTACGCGGAGTGGCGGCATTCAATGCCCCTAACCTTATGTGATCCCTTAGAGTGTTGGAGTCAATGCGTGGCACCGCTTTTCACAACAGATTTGGCATGGCTAACTGGTGCCTTAATTGGCACCACAGGGAGTCGTTAAAACATATTCTCGAATCGGTGCCATACGTCTCCTAAATTTCTCTGGTCCCAGCAGATGAAGACTCAATTAACCGAACAAGTACTCACAGAAGTACTAAACAAAACTTGGTAGTGGAATCTGTCCTTAGAGGTAAAAAGGGGGAAATGCTGCTAATCGATAAACAACAGCATTGAACTTCTTGGGCTAACTCAATAGACGGTGAGGGATCGCCACCCCACAGATAAAAAAACAAGCGCAATCCAAAAGCACCCTGAACCGAGCCAACCAAAACAGGACTGCAAGCCTTTTTGAAGGAATTACTTATTCTTTATCTATGTATTTCCTGGGTTCCTAAACCGAGGCCACACTTTATTAGAGCCGCTGATTAGTCACTTCCGTCATACATCTTTCAACCTGGGTTTGGGCTCGCTCTTTAGATACAGGGAAAGGCAAACTGGACGTGGGGTAGCCAAAAGAAAAGAATGCTTTCCAAAATATTAAAAAGTTGCTAACGTCGACACTAGAGGTACGTTCTGTAGATGTTGCGCAATTTAGCAACACACTGCCGTGTTGTGAGAGAGTGACCTGTCGGGACCGCACTTCCCATTTGGAGTGTGTGCTCGGGGTGCTGTATGTTCACACTTGGTTCCTATGATGCAAGACGAAGCAACACCACCCGTCGCATAATCTTACTTACGCGACCTCTATCACACACGCCTCGGCCGAGACAATTACAGTCAAAACTGGAACAGGGAAGCCCTAAGCAGATATCGCTGGAGTAAAACGCTTCCACGATATCTTGGTACGGGCCCGTTGGGTCTTTCATTTTCAAATTATAAGAACGGATCACCAAACCACTGGATGGTGGCATTTTGTCAGGCGGTAAACAAGGGCCGCGCTGCCTTATTTATACTCTTTTGTCAGGCTCAACGATATGTTCTAATTATGGTTCAGAGTGTCTTTGAGTTAGCCTATTCCTCCTATACTTCTGACAATTGGTGGGGCTTATCCCTCTGTACTCATCGGCCAGGGAAACAAATTCACATGCGGAAGCTTTGGAGGAGGAGAGCACGGCCGGTAACTACCAACCACTGATGAAGTACCGCCGGCACCAGCACAATGATCATCGCTGTCATATAATAGAGACTTGTCCGATCTAACCCTATTATCTCGGCTTGCATAGATTGTCGGCAAGAGCACCGCTAAGGACTCTCCCTACTGACCTTCTGCTCCCCTGTTCTTGGTAGTGTGGTAAAGGCTGGCCGGAGACGCCAAAAAAAAACTCTGGTCACAACTTTTTAAACCGTTCCGGTCCAGACAGACTGAACTCTCTATTTTCGAATTTGGGTCAGGGGTGGCTGGTTGTGGGGGAGCATCGGGTGGTCCATGGGCCCCACCAAGTTGGCAGCCCAGGGTCCTAGGGTTAGGTTGGCACGAAGGTCACGCCTGGAGGACTCGGTGTTTAAGATGAAAAGCCTGGCACGACGACATCCATGTGTGAGCTGGCAGGTATCGTTTGAGTGAGTTGACACATATGAAGTATTGGGTAAGCTTTGCCGGGATACAAATGCGGAGGAAATCAGACCTTCTCCGCCAAAAGCACCCACAGCGCGACTGGAGATCCCTAGGGGACCGTGTCTAGAATTCATAATAAAACTTCCCGGGTCCAAAGGCGCAAGGGCGCAAGTCCTTTCTGGTTTGCTCTCTGTTTGATCCCGCCCACTACTCAACAGACCTTGCGTTCCTTTGAAGTTGAAGCAAGATCTTCGATAAGCCATCACGAAACAGAAATCGCTAATAAAAAACTTAGAGCGACTTTTTCGGCCACCACAGTCTACCAGAACGTTCTTGTCCTCGGGACCATTTGGAGTCCACAACTACAAGAATTGCAATTCCTTGAGCAATACCTAGCCCTCGCCTTATTTGCGTATCAGACATGTCCTACACCTGCCACGGCCATCCGGCTTGCAACGGCAAGAGGTCCGAGAGAACTGGTCCCGGTATTACAGAGAAGGCGCACTAGAATGGCCGACACAGGGGATGCGCTCCAATTTTGCATATAATAGTAAACCCCCGTTTATTCACACTCTCAGCACAATCACGCCGCAGTAACAATTCTAACAAGTCCCGGTGAATTTACTTATGGGGCGAAAATTACGATCGGGAGGGACCTCTGACGAGGGCTACACCCAAATTCTTAAACGCGCAGAAAACCTCCCTGATTCCTACTCCACAAGGTTTAGGCAATTCGAAATAGGCGACTTGGTAATATACCTGCAAAGAACTTCACAGGTGAACCGTTGTGGGTACAGGACAAATTACCCAATTCACTAGGCCCCAAATGCTACCGGCTCGGTTTAACGGTTAGATCCTTGGGGGTGATGGCAGGGAGGTGGAAGCGGCACATACCCACCTCTGGCAGACCAGCTTCGATTCCCGGGACTAGAGGGTAGTAAGAGGCCCAGCAGACAACGGAGCAACCAGTCCCGACAATACGGGAAAAGGCCTCAAACCAGGGTGGGGGGGGGAGGAGGAGAAGCGAGAAGTTAATAAAGAACCGTTCCTTAAAAACCAAAACACAAATGAATTGTCAGCAGAAACCACAAAATAAGCAGGCTAATTAAATCAGACTTCGCTTGTTATGAAGGAGAAGGCTTGCGCCTGAAGACAGCCCAATCGGGACGGTCAGGCACCAGGGACCAGCATCACCATGCCCAATGGAAACGGCTTGGGCGTGGGGAAAAGAACCGCCGGGCGTCTAAAGCAACTCAGCGCGGCTACACACACTGCTCGACGCTCACCGCTTCCAGAGTGCGGTTTCACCAGAAGCGAAGCATCGGAAGACACAGGCAGCCCCATCCGACACCTCGCTCACGCACAGTCTCAGCTTAAAATAACGCGCAAAGTCAAATCAGAGTCAGGAGAAGCCCCACCTACCCTGCGTGAACTTATGTAACTACGTAGGACTTGAACTAAGAGGGAGGAGGTGTTCTATATGTAAATGAGTTGACTCCTAGAACTACAATTTCTGAATTTGGTCTCAGTAAAGTAAGAAGTTGGATTGGTTACTAGGAAACCAATCCAAGAGCTGCTGAAAAGGCGGCAAATTTCAATCGGGAAGCCATAGGCTGAAAGCAGGCAGTGCCAGCCTGTATAAAAGGCTGGCCACTCGGCTGCAGCCAAAGTGTTCCTAATTCTGACTACTGTTTGAATAAAAGCCTTTTGTTGTTGGAACCCGGTCTAATAACCTCGTGTGTTTTTACCGAACAATAACAGCTGGGATCACTGATTTGAGGCCCAATTCAAATGGTGCCCGAAAGAACACAATCCGCCAAAACCTGTCTTGCCTGAACCACATTTTGAGCCTTGAGATGAGGTGGTTTGAGGATTGGTTGGCCTGAGCCAGCAGCAGGTATTTATGCCTGTTCCGCTTGGAGGTTGTCTGTGAGGCTCCTGGGCCTGCATGCCTAGACTCTAGATGTTCCTGAATTTCCAGGAGTGGCAGAGTGCGTGCCTCTGATGCCGCTAATGTATAGTGTCCACGTGCACAAGCCGCCCTCGACACACTACGACCTATCCGGGGGCAATGGACATTAGACATTGAGCTCGCGCCGGTCATTGCTATCAGTTGCGCTGGTACTGTTGGGGGCGAAAAGGCGGAGGCAAAGGTTATTCTGCGTCTTTACAGCAGCTGCTCCCTTTTCCAAGCTGATGCTGTAGTTGTTGTGAAATTATCTGCACATACCGGGTAGAAGCGGGTTCACCATATTGTGAAAGACGGTTCGGCGTGAGAGGTTCCCAGCAAATCACTGCTAACACCGCCCATGTCCCGCCTTGCAGGGCCTTCAACACGGGAGTGCAATTGATTCGGTAGTGTTCATATTACAGCACGTATATAGAGGAGCTGAATCCGTACTTGACACGGGAGAAACACTACGATGAGCAGTCGCGGCTGGCCTCTCGTTGTGTAACGTGCCACTCGCATACTAGTGTTCATCTCCACGGCTATCGACCTCGCTCACGCTGGCATATCTGTCCACTGAGTATATAGTCTCATGGCTAGCGAGAACGAAGCTCTTGGCTGAGCTGCACAAGAGAGAATTTGAGGCAGTATGACCTGGAGGCTAAGTACATTACCGACGTACATACCGCAACCATAGATAACTATGCTGAAGACGAGTGAGAGTGCTCCTGTCTTATGCCTCCAAGTGATCGTATTATGAATGCCAAGGCAACACCCGTTAATATGTACTCATCTATCTCTCTCATCGGCGATGGATCGGCAATCACTCTGGGCATCACGCTCGGTTTCCCTCTGTCTGCAACTCATATCCCGCCTGCAGCTGAAACAGAAAGAGGAGAAAGAAAGGTTACATGGAACGTCCACGACAGTGTTAGAGCACGGAATAGAAAGGAGCTTAAACAGATGCATTTCTTATATAAAGGATTAAAACGGACAAATGTTTGTATTGGGATGTATCTCGGATATTTAGGAATGTCTGCAGTCATGTCTAGAAGTAGTAAGAAGGACACCGTGAAAACCGATATTCTCCTATAAAAAGGGGGAGGAGAATTCACCTGGATCTCAGTATGAGTTCCAGCACGCCCCAATGGTGTACAGACCCGTCATTCACCCTTGGTCTTGCTCTTCCACATCATTGATTGTTTCGCACCATGGATCATGACACACTCCTTATGGTAGTTCGATCATGTCATATAGACCAGCAACCAAACTCTGCTCAGACTGTTTCACCTTATTATACACAAGGAGAAAAAGGAGACATCAAGAGCTGTGTGGTCCGAGGATGGATCGGGAGAAGAATGGATATTTGGGACTGTATGAGCCAGTTGAGTGGTGGGACTGCTGAGGAATGGAAGACCCTCATCGCATTCCATCACTTCATGCAGGATGCCACTAGCCATGTTTGATGAACCTTGTACAGCATCATGAGACACGTCTGGCGCCAGGTTGACCAGATGCGCGACGCACACAACTTCCATACCCAGCACTGGACCTGGTACACTGAAGGTGCACTGACTCTGCGCCATCTGGCCTCGTCTGAACCTCCCTCCAGTACAAAAACATGCAGTATGCGTGGGAAGGGTGCCGGACACAACACCATCAGGCAGAAGTGGTCAGAGAAGTGGTGCGAGGCCATCATGAAGATTCGTTCGGAGAGCTCCTTAAGTGCCTTCACCATCTGGAACAAGGCTGAGAGAACTTCTGCAGAAAGTGGTATCAGAGGGTGGAACTTTATCCTCACTGTTGGAGCCATAGATGGGAAGAACGTGGAGCCTGGCAAAGCTCCAGCCAAACTCAGGGTGCCTACATAATTTCAACTACAAAGCTTCTTCCAGTATCCTCCTCTTTGCCATGGTTTGATAGCTGACTACAATTCATGGTACATACGTGCTTCAGGCCAACGGGTCAGCTCTAGATAGCCAGGTATACAACGCCAGTGACGTCAAGGATGGGCTGAAACGCAGCAACCTCATATGGGTTTTCCAAGGATCTAAGACCTACCCTAATGACCACAAGCAATGTGCCTCAATACTTCATTGTTGCGTGATAATGCTTCTCCTCAGAACCTACCCTCATGAAGCCTACAGTTCAAGATACCTCACCCGTGAAGAGAGGATCTTCAACTACAGGCTGTCCAGGGCAAGACGGGTGGTGGAGAACGCCTTTGGCAATCACTGGCCCAACAGATTCAGATACTTTTTCTCACACACCATGACAGCATCACCCACAGACCGTGAGGAGCATCATGGAAGCCTGCTGCATCCTGCACAATCCATGGCGCACGCCGCTATCCCGGACAGTGTTCAGCAACAGACTTGCTGAACTGATCAATTCAAGGGATGGGACATGGAGCCTGGTGAATGGAGGCCAAGGATGAAGACCTGATAGAGCACTGGGTGGATGATACATTAAGGCCCCAACAGAGCTTCCACATGAAGGGAAGAAGGCCGCGCGAACCTACTGACACAGCTGGCTGGCAATCTCCACAGGCTTGGAGGCAGTGAGTGGCAAGACAGATGATCGATGGATTAGATGGATGCTTCCTTGAGAGCTGTCGCATAACACTGATGAGATTGAAGCCATGTATGTTGAGTGGTCTACAATGAATAAGGGCATTAATAAAGAGCTTTGTTTAGTTTTTGAAATGTGTTGATGCAAATGAATATTGTGTTTATTGATAATAAATCGGGTCCATATGTGTGGCAGCGCTGGGATGGTGTATGCGCCTACAGTCCGATTATGCATGCACTGAAGGTTTACTGCTAGTCCCACAACTATCCTTTACTCTATCCCACAAGCATGCAAAGGGCTAACACCATTTTTTAAAAAGTTTTCACCAACACTTTAATTAGGTAAAAAAAATGAAACCAAGTGTGTTAAAGCAAGATACGTATTAATAACTGTCCCTTAAGTAACTGTTTCACTTTATTAAAAAAGGAAATAGAACAAGTAAAGTGTCTTAAGCAAGATAAAGTGAAAAAGTACCACTCAGTTGCTCTGGCATCTTCATATCATCAAGCTGTTCAGCGGCAGGTGATTGTGAGGTGGTGTGGCCGTGAGTGCTGCGTCTGAGCGCCATTGGGGTGCTTGGCCCCGAGAGGTACAATTGGGCGATGGTGGTGTTCAGGAGCTCTCGAGAGCTGACGTTCAGTCCCGATGAGGTTGAGAGGGCCCTTCATCAAGATGTGAGGACACATGAGCTGTGAGGCACAAGACTGATGACAGGATTGTCCGTTGCTTTGGGTTTGGCGTGTGGGGTGAGAAGGAGGGAGTGTGTAGTGGGAGCCTGTCTGGTCTGCAGCTGGGTGAGAGTGGGCGTCGTTGTGCAATGCGATGAACCTGGGCTGGACTGGGAAGGTCTGCTTCTGCCTGTGGGGAAGTGTCCTGGTAGTCGTAGACCATTGGTAGGTGAAGAGGCTGTTGAAAAGCATGGAAGGCTGTGACATTGTCTGGGGTGGAGGGAGCAGACCTGGACTGGGTCGGAGGCAGGTCTCAGCCTGGCCTTGAGGGTTGTGCAGACGTGCGCTGGTGTCTTCTGCTCATCACTGGTACTGGGCCTCGGTTATAATCCTAAGGTGTGGCTCACGTAGGTGATGAAAGTGTGGCAGCTATAGGATCCTAGTCTGTCCAAGTGGCCTCAGCTGAGAGAGAATTCTGGTGCTGGTCCTCATTGTGTCCTGAATCTCCAACAGGACAGTGTGGCTCTAGCCCTCCAGTCTGCCTCTCTGCCTGCATCTGTGGAGCTGGGGGTGGGGGTGCATTGGTCTCGTGGTGCTGCCAGGCTTCTCCCTGCATTTTGTGAACAGGTGGATCTGCCCAAGTCCTTCTGGCCTGGGGAGTGCAGCTGTCGGGGGGGGTCTCTGCCATGGGGCCCTCTGAAGACACCTGCCCTGGACAGGGTAGCTGGCTCCTGGCTGGAAGAGGACTGGGTTGTCTGTGGCTGTCTGAGGGGAGAGGGGTGTCAAGAGGGGCTGCTCCTTGTGGTGGACTCACCCTCAGGAAGCTGCACATTGGCCATCGACTGTACATCTCCAGTCAGTGAGCTTGACCAGCGGCTGGCCAGATTTTTTGAGGTGTAGCTTGCCATACCAGGTGTGCATGTGCTTCACATCCTAGGAGTAATCTGCCAGTGTGAGTCCCAGGCCTTGTCTCTCCAAATGCCTGCTTATTTTTATGGTGTCACCGGAATACAGTACTGTTGGCGCCTTTCTCAAGGTACTTCGTTTCCCGTCGCACTTGCCAGCACTTCCTCCTCATGGTCCTCCTCAAAAATGGTGTACTGTTTCCTCTCTCCTTCTCTTCCTTGCTCTTCCTCCCTCTGGCGGGCTTCAGACAGCAGGGCCTTCAGGGGCTTGAGCAGCAGGGCTTCAAGGGGCTTGAGCAGGCAGGGCTTTGAGGGCCTTGGGTCTGGTCCACACAAGCAGCAGCAGTATAACATAGCAGTAGCAGAAGCAATATCAAGCACCAGCAACACCAGCAGCGCACCACCTAGAAGCACAGTCAGCACCAGCACAAGAAGCACCAACAAGCAAAGCAACACCCGCAGCACCAGCCAGCACCAGCATCAGGAGAAGCAGCAGCAGCTTCAGAGTCAGTGCAGGGGTGGGATTCTGGTTCGGCCCTTCTCGCCAGGGCTGGCACGAGTAAGCACTGGCTTTTTTCTGCTTCTTCCTGAACTGAGAACCATGGTGTTCTTTGAAGATGTATGTAGCAGCACATCTTTCCTCTGAATGCTGATGCGTGCGAGCTGCATCCTTTTATATCCGTGGAGCTGATGCAATTTCATAACACCCAGCAATGCGCAGTGAAGCCTTGCATCCGATATACTAATCAGTATGCCATTCCGCCTTGCTTCCTATAGCTCGCCATGATGCATCCCGGTCATGCCGCTTGCATAACCGTCCTCGCTATGCGTCCGCTTCGCTATTCTCCCCCGGAAATGCCTGCGGATGTGTTCCAATTCCCTTTTCATACCGCTGATTTCATGCCGCTAGGCTTTCCTGCAAACATTCATGTTAAAACATCCCGCTACAATCCTAGACCCACGTCGTTCTTCTTTCCGTTCGTTTATGCAAATTTCACCACCTTTTTGGAGCAGATGAAACGGATGGCGCCACACTTCCCCGAAATTTTGCCTCATCCGCTGTGTCCTTTTGCATACGTTTTGCATCGTCGGAAGTGGGAACAGGGCCTTAACAGCTGCGCTTGGTAAGGGAAGGGCAGATGGGAGGCTCTTTACTGCTCTCACCAGCTGCAACTCCAATTGTTGATGGGTCAGTGCCCAGATATGACGCTGATGCGGTGAAGGAGAAGTGGCTTCCCCGCTCTCTTGCAGGCGGCAGTTCTAACCAG